>DVXP01000889.1:0-17254 GCA_018235645.1 Junonia grisea | reverse complement strand
GTTATCTACTGGAGAAATTTGACAGCATGTACATATGATATGGTAACTTGATGTTCTGTTATACATAGTTCGTCCGGTGGCTTCAGGATAAATTAATGATCCATACTAATATAGAGTTCTCACCCTTAAGCGGTCGGACAAACTGTACTTGTACTTTTAACCATTTCATTTTGACCGCGCATTATTTTGCTAGGGGGCGCTAGGATAATGTTTGCACACGGGCGCAACATGGGCTAGAGACGGCCCTGAATTATACGTATCATATATCAAGAAATCCAGGTAGCCATGTTTGCAACGCAGGGAATTGTCGTGGAAGGCCGTAGTTAACTTCTGTTAGAACGCCATGGTCCAGAAGGAGACTGCGGGGCGGCCTCGAAAACTATTTAATTTAGCTAATTTTTAAACATAAGAAAGCATTTGAAAAGAAAATCTGTCATTTTTAAAATATGTTTCTACAAAAATATCTTTAGTATCTCCCGTGATATAGTAGTACCTACTACCTACTATATCACGGGAGTAGATATAGTGGAGATAATGGAGACCTTATTCAAAAATATGAATTTCCTTTTTAGAGAACCTAAGTGTTTGTATGACGAAAATACGATATTGTTGTTGTTACCTAACGGTTTTGTGACGATGATAAAACATAAAAAATAGAGCAATACGGAATAAGAAAGCATTTTGCACGTCAGACTTTCAAATTTTTATTATTTTCGTAACCATGTTTTTTTCCAGACAGGAAAATAAAATATGTGATCATTAAAATTAAATGTTGTTTTGCTTAAACTTTTCTTTAGTTGAATTGTTAAGTAATCTGACAGAGTAATCAGCTGCTTACGTGATCGGAAAAATTCGAGATAGAACCGTTAATACATGGAGAATTATCTTTGAATTTCGATCTGGCTTATAAACTGCGGAACACCTCACGTGGCGCACGTGAGCGCTCAAGGACAATTTGACAGGACTGAATAGATTTGTGAGGAGAAATTATATATTATAATTACACGTAAATAAAATGTTACGGAATAGTTCCATGCGTGACGACAGCAATGTTTACGTTAAAAACTTAGTTTATGTAACAAATATTCTATCAGATCTTTTATTTCTTATTCTTCTTTTAGTAACACGTAACATAGCCTGTACATATCCCACTGCTGGCCATAGGCCTCTTCTCCTATTAGGGAGAAGGTTATGGAGCTTAATCCACCACGCTGCTCCACTGCGGATTGGTGGATATACATGTGTCAGAATTTCTTCCGGCACATGCAGGTTTCCTCACGACGTTTTCCTTCACCGCCGAGTTCGAGAAGAATTTAAACACAAATTTAGCACTTGAAAATCCAGCGGTGCTAGCCAGGGTATCAATCCAAAACCTTTGGTTAAGATCCACGTGTTCGCACCACTAGGCCATCTCGGCTCTTCATATTTTTCTTTTAGTGCCACATTCTAATGAACATTGATGAACATTAAGGCGACCTGAACTTGAAAGATAGGGTGCTTTTGCTGTACCATTGATGTAAGTTTTAGATTTTTAACTACAGACTTGTAAATATGTCTTACACGTAAGTAAGTGCACACTTCATAGTTTATGAATATGGAGTCTGCTTAAACATACAAGTAATAGGTAAGTGATATATAATCAAATAAATGTCTAATTAAAAAAGCCTTCTTTCATACTTTTCAATTTGTTGAAGGAGCTAATATACGTAGAAAAAATTTCATTACTATAGGTACATACGTTTTATGTGGTCTTGACCTGTCATGTCAGTTGAAAGTTACGGTTAAAAAATTGTGAATTTTGTATTCAGGAATTGTTCATCTTAGAATGTAAATGTAACAATATTTTTAGTGAAATTTATTATACTGTCTTACGTGAGTTGCGGTCACGTGGACATTACTTGCACGATTTGTATCTATTTGACGATGTATAATGATCAATTCGTTGGAACTTAAAATGTTGTTGCTTCAAGATTAGATAGAAGTATTTTTTTTGTTTTACTTTGATATTTTTTCAAATTCTTATAAAATAAAACTTACCTTAAAAGGGCCATTAAGATTTTATTATTTAAAGTTTATTAAATTTAAACTGCACATGAATAAATTACAAAATTATAAAAAGTGATCTAAAGGAGAAAAAATATAGTATATTTCTAAATCTTTTTTAAAACGTTGCACAAATGAATTTTAAAAATGTATATAATACTCGTATATATATATAAAAAAACCAAAGAACATCCTTATGTGAAATTAACTACGAATCACATAATGATTTATCTTTAATTTCACATAAGAATTTTCGTAAATATACTTCATTTTAGGTGCCCAAAGTAAGAATGGATTTGACTTGCAGAACGCACGTGTTATTCAGGAGATACCGTAAGTTTCATGCGATGTTTGAATACTATTGCATCACCGGCTGATCTGTAGTCAAAATTATGTAACCCCTATTTGGTTTTTATGATTTCACTTTTGAGCCCGAGGCCAAATAAGCGGGGAAGTGAAAACATATTATACAAGTTGAAAATATTTTTATAAATGTCAAGTCAAAGTCAAAGTCAAAGTCAAAATATTTTTATTCAATTAGGCTATGGGAGCTCTTTCGAATCGTCAGTTTACATTTTTTTTTATTTTTTTTTATCAGTTTATGACTGACTGTTGCATTATATCAAAAATAGTATTTTGCCCATATGTTTTTAAGATAAATACTTTTGTATAAAGAGTAGAGATTATTTTACCCGACTACGGCAAAGCCGACAGGTTCATCGTTTGAGTAGTCTACGGTATTTATCTACGTATGAATATTGTTTTATGTAGAGAGGACTGGATATACATGTAAATATATGTGTATCTGTTTATGTTTGTATTTACGTGTGTTGCACCGCAGCGTCTTAGACATCGAACCTATTAGGTATAATAGAGTACATGATGTTTGAAGTAAATTGAATATTTCGGATTTCATATGAAGGTATAGTCATGTTTCTGACCTAGAAAATTATAAGATAAAAATATAATACAAGAAAGATAATCAAATTGTGTAAGTAAATAAAAAAGCTTGAATTGTTGAAGAACATAAGAAAGTAAGATGACGCGGTTCCGTGGTTTTACAGTTTCTTAAACTTTAGACTGGTTTCAAGTACAAAAAGTCTATAAGGAGTATGAAATTTTGGAAATGTGAAGTTTATGTGGAGGACGATTCACAAAACTAATATTTTTTATATAAATAACTAAAAAAAATTAAATTATTAATAAAAAAAAATATCAACACAACGACAACGACAGCGTCGATATAGTAGTGTCGTTGTGGTAAGTTGTAAAATGCCAGATTCATAATCATAAAAATATTCAAAATCATAAAAAAATTAAATGAAAAAAAGGCTAAATGGCCGTTGGTATTCATATAAATAAATGACTGTAAGATAAATAATTGTGTTTTATCGGTACGAGTTTGACACACAGATCTATAGCATTATTAACTTTACTAGACTATTACTCAATAGTCTAGTTACAAAAGATCCATACATTTATTTTCTTTCAGAGCACATTCGTGTTAGAAGAAATATATAAATGTTAATCTTCCGATTTAATTTAACATTGTTTTAGAGAATCTTGTCCCTGAACTTGTCTTTATGTAACAATCCATTCGACTCACAAATGGGTATCCTGTTTTATGAGCGGATGAAGTGATATTTTTTGTCATTTGTTTCATAAGAGATCAAAGATACTGTTGAACTTATAAGTTATAGATGTTTTTGATCAAAGCTTCCTGTGATATTGGTCATTTGAATAAATTTGATATAGTAAATAAAATTAATGAAATAAAATGAAATATTACCTGCATGAGAATTATTAGTTTGCTGATATCCAAATATATATATTTTCTTTATTTATTTAATAAGCAACTCATGAGTAATTATTATACAATAATTATTAAAAAACAATAAATTCAATTGCTTTAACTAGTCACTAGGTATGCATTTATTATTGATTTAACATTGACAGATTTTTCAGAGTAACGTAATTTTTTAAATTAAATTAAATTATAACGCAGAAACATCCAATTATTTTTTTATTTAATATTTCTTATGAATGCTCGGCCTTTTTCAAAATTTTACTAAAATCATTGCTAGTTAGTAAATTGTGTACACAGTAGGTACCCATTTAACCTGCTATTGTCATAGAGTTCCCACAAACTGTACGTTATTTGTCATCGAAGCTGTTCTATTATATTTTAATGTAGGTATAACTGCCACCGCCTCCGCATCTTTGTTTCCTACAGGTGCCACATAGTTCAGTTTCCCATTCATCCGATCTGTTCCCACGCTCGTAATACGAAGTATTGTGAACCACCCCTGTGATTCATAATAGGCTTTCAAAGGTTAGGGGTGAATCTTGCGCACAGGTAGCGTAGGTGTATGGATGAAAGCGCGCCTGTCTCTCTCCCGCACGTTAATATAGAATCTATTCTACCGGGATTGAAGCCATTATAGGTCGAAGCGAATTTTGGTGTAGATGTGAAGAGAGATGTTAAGAAAAAAAAGGTTTTCGATTGTAGAAAATACGTTATGACCGTTGGTTACACGTTAAAAGATCATAGAAAGAGTTTTTTTATTCATAACGCTTAACATGGTCCTAATTAAAATAGCATTTCAATTGAAATAGTGAATAATTATAGGTATATAAATAAACAAAAATTCTATTAAAAAAATTGAATGCTAAACAGGCGTTTTTTTGAGTTTCCATATGATTGTATAAGGAAGTCCGTGACAAAGGCGAAGGAAACGGAAGTACCTACATCGTGCTATTGGCGGTTTCTAACGCAGTACATATAAAGACTGTGGATTGACCAGAAAAAATTAAATTAATACTATTTACCTATATAACATTAACATTACACATACATATGCAGGTATATTAGGTAGTTTTATTTTTAAACAACGAGCTTTTTCTCGTAACGGATATGTAGATTTTACTATGCCGGACACTTATAAATATTTTTTATCTGCTAAACTGCATAACTTACTCTTAATAAATGTAATACCTACTATTCCGGACAAAATAGGTAGATTTTTATCGAGATCTGATGCGGAAGTGTAATATGGCCAAACATGTACAATAATAGATAACTTAATAAGCTTAAGCGTCTTCAAACTCTTTGCATTCGATTCATATTTGGTCTTCGCAAATACACTCGAGTGGCTCCCAATTCGGCTTCGCGGGAATACTTCTATTCTCCACCTTCTTTATAACATTCTGTGCAATCCGTTATCCCCTCCATACTTAATAGAATGTTTTCAGTTTTTAAGTTCTACTCACTATCGGGATCTCAGTTCTGGAAAGAACGTACAGTTTAAAATCCCTCCCCATTCGTCATACTTCTATACAAACTCTTTTACGGTCCAAGCTATTCGTCTGTGGAACTGTCTTCCGTTAGAAGTGAAACATTCACAATATTTTATATCTTTTAAGAAAATAATAAAAGCGCATTAATGCATCATAATTTTTTTCCCCCATGACCTTTATCTATGTATATTTTATTTATTTATGTGTTTATTTATTTATCCATTTATTATTTGTGTATAAATTAAAGATTTATGTATTGTATTTAGCTCTTGTACACCCCTACCATCCTAAACTATCTTTCCACTACCAAAGGTTGCTTGGATGAGATCGCTGGCTTAGTCATAAGGCCGCATCTTGTACATTCATGACTTTTGTAAATTTCTTCTGTATGTGTCACATCGGTTTACAATAAAAGATATTCTATCTATCTATCTATAGATACACTAATATATTTAATATTTAAGTTTATGTATGTATGTATGTATAATTGTATATTTGTGTCTATTTCGAGACAGACAATTAAAAACATGCCTTTTACGAGTAAAATTGTACTGATTCATTTCCTGTAATTTTTTGACACTTTATGTAAGGTTGCTCAAGTCGTAACCCCTAAGGAAACTATGCTGTAATTTTCATTACAATAAATGGAATAAAATAAATTTATATCTACGAAATCTTTATTTATTTAGATTTAAAAAAATAATCATTGAAACTTTAACATTTTAATGGAAACAAATATTTTAACGTTTTTCAAAAACATACCTTCGGTACGACTAAGCTCTATAAAAATATTTTTACTATATGTCAATATTTGTAATTATCAAAAGAAATACAACTGGGGTACGACTTAGACGGTGGACTTAGACGGTAGAACTTCCCCTATTTTAACGACAAATTTTTATCTAGCTGTTTTAATTATTCATTAAAAATTGCAAGTACAAGTACAAGATATGTGCATAATTTAGAATTAAAATTTGTTTTTCTACTGATAGTTTCTATAAAACAATTTTTAACATAAACAACATATCGGTAAATGTAAACTAGAAAAAAAAAAACAAGTTAATAATATTTTATTAACAGAAGACCACACACATTTAATTAAACAACGTAAGGCTTTAACGCGACAGACACGATCCGGCCGGGCTCGAACAACCGCGAGCTGATCGATAAATCTCTCCAATTACATTCTTCGCTTTGATTGTCATAAATTCACGTGTATCGTAAAATTTAATTGTTAAATTACGATATGCATGACGCGGAAGTCATGAACTCAATCGTGATTGTGATAAATAAAACAGCAATGATACGCGTACGAACAGAACAATTGTTTCGGGTTATCGTACTATAGTACCATTTCGGCGAAGGTCCCTAGACCCGAGGCCGCGGCTAGTTTTTCATCTCATTTAAAAATCATGCATTTTAACATATAAATACAATTTAGCATACATATGTATTCAAAATGGTAGATTTTAAAATTAATTATACGATAATAACGTGACTATGAAAATTTTCTTTGTTTTTGCTTAGTTGGTGGATGATAAATATGTATTTAAAGCTTTGTAATATATTATGAATTTGCAAAGTAAAAGTGTAAAGTGGAAACAATTTATAATAAAAAAAATGTATCTATCATTATTTGCTTAATTTACAATGATAAATCTTTGTAAACGAAACTAAATCAGTTCACGAAAAATGTAAGATATTCTAGTGCTAGAATTAAGTTATGGAAATACAAAAATACAACAATTTATATTTACTTATAGGTACCTACTTTATTTTAAAAAAGCTTTAACTTAATGTTAAATGCTAGAATACTAAGCTCAATAGTTTTACTGCTGAAGGTACACGTCATAATAAATCAATTTAGGAGAAAATTGTTGTCTTACGTAATTTCATAACAGTTAGGTACCACATGTGAACAATTTTACTTCTCTAACATTTAAATTTGTCTTAAAAAAACATCTCTGCGTTACTTTTAGCGTGAAGTGTAAAAAATTATTGTTATGACTCATAAATTGTAATTTAACTCTTTTGGGTTGCGGACCGCGGGAAAACTCTAATAATATCAAACACTCATTTAGTATTTATTCCGTATATTCAACTTTTATTCTTACTTCTATAATCTAACATTAATATTTCCTAATTATTTAGGATTCATAAAAACTTGATATTAATCAAATTCTATATAAAACCGATCGCAATCAAGGTGAGACTCATCGAAACGCAAGTAATCATATTTTAATAAAAAAAAAATCTAATAACATTTCTGAACAACAGAAAATCGTTATAAAATTGCAATCGTTATAAAATCATCGATCGAACCGCCATCTAGTACTGTTCTAATACCACAAGACGTATTAGCTACGCACACGAACAGAGAAGCATTGAATGCGTGTGCACGTTCACTTCACGCACACAGACAGAACTGACATAGAAAAACGAACATTAACTCACACCAACGCAGCATTACAGCCTCTTACGTGAAGAACGTAAGCGACTGCGGAACTCAAGATGGCTGACATTGGCAATGGTCGTTGACCCAGCGCGCTCAGCCTTCAAAGCTTAGATCTGACATTAGAGAGGTTGTTATTTTCCGTCAACATTCAGTAGTTTTTGCTGTTTTATTTAAGTAACATAACAGATTTCGTGAAAAATTTTATTATTATTTATATATTTTCTGTAGAACTGTTTATTATATACATAAGGTATTTAAAGCTTTTTTATTAATTTTAATTTATTTGAAATACTTATTAACGTTTTACAAGAGATATCTGAGAATTGTCTCAATTATTGAAATAACGTTTGGCTAATTAAATCAATGCCAGGAAGTCAGCTACTTATTTGGTAACTTTTATTAGAAGTCAGTTTATATAACAGGAAGTATGACATTCAGTCATCGTATATAACGCTGCGGCGCCACCATGCGGCAGATCGAGACAACCGCGGAATGTAGCTCAAGCTAACGGTGCGCGTGCGCCGCGAAAAAACTCAAGTTCACTATCACGGAAGATTGCGCGCCGCCATTACGCGGTTACGTTGTCGCCGGCGAGGTATTATGATACCGTGTTACCAACTATTATATAAGAATATTTTTATATATTTATTGTTATATCATACTTTTAATATCTATTTCGTTTTGATCTTATAGATATGAAGTAGCCGCTTAAAGATTTTGTACAGTCTTACACAAAGTATTAATTTTATTATAGGTTTTGTTGACGAAACGTTGGACGTTAACAAAGCTACTTACCTATTTGTAGTATAAATAGTCGACAGAAATGTTTGTTTTTATTGTAATAACATTAAAGTACACTTTCTTTGAAAAAAAAATTATAAATCACTCACTATTAAGAGATATAAATACGAAATAATGAAGTCATTTGTCTTCTTTAATTTTCGTGACATTTAAAAGATTATTTGGTGTTTTTTTGTTATAAATAATTTGCATGATAGTGATAATTTAAACTAATTAAGTATTCAAAACTTCATTTTATTAGTGCAACGCCTTAGCTAAATTAAGGGAAAAACATATTACACCTAATTTAAAATATTTTTAAATATTGATGTCACCATCATCTGTTTAATATAAATTCAACATACATATCTAACACACATTCCAAAGATATTATTTTATATACACAACGATATTCTTCTACAATTTCAATATTAAAAGTCGTATTGACATTCTTTACCACTAATTTAAATTTAAAATCTCTCATAACTATAAAACTTCAAAATATGGTTACAATATTAGTGATGCGGTCTGAAAAGCCTGATCATGACAGTTATTATGTGAGAACACCATTGTTTTAGATGAGCTTCTATCGTGGGTAAAATGCTTCTAATTCTTAAAATGTTAATTACGTGACTTGTACGTACGTATTTAATTTTTTTTTATATTCGTGCGAACGTTGCCTACATAAGTGGCCCATGCGCATAATTACATGATTTCCGTGTAATCAACTTGCGTCTGCGGTAATATTTCAGTATTAAAGACAAGGCAAGTAACGCGATTAATTTGTTTATGTTCATGGGAAATTGATATTGAATTATTATATGTTATGTTATGGGGTTATTGTATACTTTCTTATCTAAATCAAAATTCTTGTTCATCTAAAAATAATTTTAACGCCTACTGTTAATATTTTAAAATTGGTATGTTAAAGGAAAATACATAACGTTTTGTAAATTAAAATTGTATTTATTTTAATACTACAGGAATAGGAGTTCCTCTGAAGATGAGTTGGATATTAAGGTTTTTCTTTTATACGGTTATTTATAAAAGGGTTTGTATGGCTATCACCTGTTACAAACTTTTAACCAGATATCAATCTTCGCTTAGGACATTCATTACTGACGCCAAATTTATGAAATGATATATTTAGGTCGGTGAGTCTCGTCAGATAAGCAACTAAGGCGTTTAAATCAAATTACTAAAGTTTATTTTGCTTTATCTGCTCGTCTAACTGAACTATATCTGTAACAAGGACGAAGAGGCAGCTGATCGAAAATGTGTTCTAAAGGCCATAATTTCGGTTGTTATTATCAGATATTGATTTTCTTTGTTTTGGGACGAAAAGGATTGCTGGCGGCAAAGAATGCTAATAGAAACAGCGTAGACATACGGAGTAAGTCTTATGTTTTGTAATAATCATTTAAAATTCAAAGACAGTGAAAACCTGAGTTATAATTATTATTATCCCTTATCAAAAATTCTTTAAAATTTTTGTACAGAAATAATTCGTGTCTTATGTCTGCGCTTGATTTAGATGAGATGTAGACCGGTGCACCTTTTGATATTGAATTTTATCATTGCCTATTAAAAAATCTTTAAACAGGTGTGGAGATGAACTGATTTTATTTCCTTTTTATTTAAAATAATTTTAGGTATGATTTTAATACTTCAAATTTTTGTTTTTATAGTTAAATGAACATTTTCAATATACCAACGTACTAAAATATTCTATGTACGTATTGAGTATTTCTTTAGTTAACAACCCATCTCTGAGTTATGAGTGGAGTGGTATTACTCTGTAAAAAGAAATAATTGATATTGACTGTTTTATGTCTTTGATTGGCGCACAAAATAATAAACGTAGTTCCTTAAGTCATTTAATGAGATAAGAAATGTCAGATTCGAGTTTGATGTGCAATTATTAAGTGGTCTAAAAAACTTTGAACGTGTATCACTCAAGCGTTCATATTTAATGGACACTAATATAAGACATGATGCTTTATTTGAACACATTAAAGCTCGTAAAGATCAGAATACTTACTATGTACTCGCGTCAGGAAAGAGTCGTAAGATTATAAGTCGTTCTAATTTATGAGTAAAAGAGTTCAACGCACTCACATTTCTGTACTATAAATTTCAAATTTATGAAAAGATACATCTTTTTAAATTTTGAAATGATTGCTTACACTAATGTTATCTATGAGTAATCAAAAATTAATTAGTCTATTAGAGTCTTTTAACTTTTTTAGGATTAGCTCTTAAATATTATATTGTGAATAATATGTTTCTTTCAAAATAAATTAAAAATATACTTTCAAAATAAATTCAGCATTTTATTTATAGTGCTAAGTAAATTGATGCATGTGATCATTTACTGATTTAAATCAATGAATTAAATATGCACAGCTGTTAAAGTTATCTTAATTATTTGATTAAACGAACTGAGAACGATTACAGGTACGAACCAGCCTAAATTTTCAATCTGTTAATTATTTTATTTAAAATATACATAATTATACATATTTCATAGAAATTTGATGAAGATCGATATAATGTAATCAACAGACGTAACTGTTAGGAATCTATGGGAAGTACATCTGCAGGCTTTATAGGAAACGCTGGCTTTGTATCACCGCACCTGCGGCGATCTCCCACGCTAGTGAACTACTTGTACGGTACTGCACTAGGAGTTGCTTCTCAATAGAAGTAATTACTATATTGAATCTTATAGCAATTGTTATAAAGACGTTTTAGGTGTATAGCGTTAACGTTGCTTATCCTTTGTTGGCTACTATGCGTACAGTAACACAAATATAATATTTATTTTAGTGAATTGTAGCCTTTACATGAAATGCAATAAAATCTAAAATTGCTTTATTGTGTTACTTAGTTTGAGAGCTCGTTAATATCCATATAATTTTGATATTGCACGCATTAAAGTCTATTACTTAAACAATAGCTCTTAGCTAGCAAGATGTCGTGTATAATAATATTATTATTAATTTGTCTATTTTATTCAGGTTATTTCTTCTATTTGAGTAAAATATTGATATAAATATTTTTTAAACACGAAGGTAACCACATATCTTCGTAACGTACAGATACGAGTAGATTAACAAATAGATAAAATATGTGAAAAAAAATCCTTAAACTAATTACTCGAATAGAATTGAGGAAATAATAAAGAGAAACTAAGATATGTAAGGAAAATAAAAAGGTAGATAGGTATATAAAAATTAAAAACAAAATCTCAACCTTAAAACCCGTCACAGACTTAGCTATAATATATATTAATATACCGTACTATAATATATATTATAGCAAGCTACACACTGAAAATAATATATTTTGCCTTCATTTGTATGGAGGTCGTCATATAGTAATATGTCATCATTTATATTTCGGTATACCTTGGTAACGTCATAGAAATATATATTACCTATAGCTGATTGTGCGGTCTTTCGAAAATTTGTATAGATAATGTATAGTAATATGCCTAGCTATAAATATATTAATATATATTATAGCTAAGTGTGTGACGGGCTTTACATTCGTAATATATTGATCAGATTTTTAATATGTACGATACAAAGCAAAAGACAGAACTAATTACAATCAAAGTACCTACCTAGTCGACGATTATTTCCCACTAAAAAAAGATCAATTATGCTTTCACTTCCAAAAAAACTATTCCCATGGATTTTTTGCTTTCGATTAGATGTAAAAAAAAATCCTTTCGATTTCCGTCCACATCCGTGGCGCCATCTGCCTTTATCCTTGTCATGTGTTTGTTTGAATTAGTTTTTTGAGATTTCACCGGAAATCCCTGAGGGCTGTCAGTGAAGGTGGTTTAAAATTAATTTTATGATTCTTTTTACTAGCTGAGATTTTAATTTTTTACGTTACATTTTTTGTTGGTTATGAAAATCACGCTAAGTTTTTGTATGATAAATAATAAGATAATAGGTAACTCAGCTATTAGTTTCAAGTTGAATAAACTAATGTTTAAAATAAACGAGCTTTCAAATAACTTACGGATGTAAGGTATTATAATAATTAAAGAGGTCAAGAATATTTTTATGAAAATCTCTTGGCGATAGTTTCTTATTGATTACCGACATAACATGAAAGAAAGTAGGTATACTTTATCGTGTATCCAGGATATATCAAAATAATAACAGAATCACACGTAAAATTGGCGGCTTTATCGGTAAACAGCGTTAACGGCGATTTTTAGGAGGCACCATTAAGAGTTTTGGGGGGTACATATTAACAAACAGTAAACAAAAAGGAGGCATGGTATATTGTGTTGGTAGATTCTTTAAGTGTTTCATACGAACTATTGCATTTTATTATTTTTAATTACTAGAGACACAAACTTTAGCGTTATTTTTAACTCTTGTTCATTCTTTTCACTTATATTTTACATTTTAAAATAACACATTATGCACTGGACGCAGAGTGGGCTCCACGGCCCTTTATTTTTATTACGTTTTTCTGTTTGTGCATAGACTTTATAGATAAAGAACATACAATACGCAGTAATATAGCTACATATAATTATATAGTTAAATATACAAAAAGAAGTACTGTTAATTTTAGTATTATCTTTATTGCGTTCAGTTGCGGTACGTGTTTGTAAAGGAAACTAAAAGAAATGTAACAAAACCGTAGCAATGACCTTTGTGTCTTTCACTATAACTCTTACTCTTTTGGACAAAAATGTCGTAAATAAAACTTTACTCATTGATGTTAACAACTGGCAACATCGTCAAAGGACAGATCTATTTTTTATTGCTCTCTGCTCTCATTTCGAGTGAACAGGTAGATTTTCGCCTCTTTCAAATGAAACCGCCAGCGGCGTTCAACTTTCTTTCGGAAATGTTTGATCCCTTTGTCAAAAAGGGTGTAGGTTGTAGATAAGAATTTATTGCGAAATGTAATCCGTTGTGATTTTTTAACATTTAAAATTAAGAAAAAATCTTATTGTTTTTTTTCTGTATAATTCTGATTATATCTTCTGAAAATATAAATTTTGAGTATAATATTATTATTAAATTGGAATTCTGTTTAATTTTTTTGCCATAATAAAAACAAAAACAAATCATTAACAATGTGGTTGTAAATATTGTTTTTAATATTAACTTAAACAAAACGATTCTTACTCGTATTGATAATAATCATGTGAATTTTATCATATGAAATTTCACAATTTCATCAGCCAATAATTAAATCAGCCTTGAGAAAACTAAAATTTTTGGAATCACACACGTATCGGTTAACCGGATGCGTCATATCGAAGAACCTTTCAAGTTTATGTTTTTGTTACATCACTATTTCCGAAGTGAGTAACGATTGCAGTTAGTAGTTTCCTGTTTACTGCTTCTATTGATCGGTAAGGTAAATGTATGGTGCCCATAATCGTTGGAAGGTTCCCGGATAAAATTAATATGATAATATAAATCGACAAGTTTTCACCTTTTTACTTAAATTTCACTGATATTGATTATTATTTAGTCATTTTAAATGTATAACAAAATAAATACGAATATGTTTTGTCCATTAGACCGTCTTTTTTGGACAATTTGATGAATTTTAGTAGTTCTGTCATAAAGGAAAAGATTTTTCCACTATAATTGTCCTGCATTATCATAAATCATTGAAGTTGTATCGAAGGATTTAGAAAAAAAGGCATCACGGCTAGAAACGCATCTGCTGCGGTTCCCACGGATGGAAAGGATTGTGCCGTATGCGCATTCTCGCTGTTACTGGTAATGTCTAGTATTTTGTTTGTATCTTATAGAGCACATACATTTTAAGATTTATAAACAATATTAGACATTGATCAATTTTGAATTATTTAGATTCATTCGTATTAGAGAAAAACCGTACGGTATAATTATGTTAAGCTCTGTTTGATTTTATTTTAAAGACGAAAAAGGTATACTCCAATAAAAGACTTCAACGCGTGCTGTTTTATGCATCCGCTTAATTACACCCGCAATAATGTAGCTGTGTTATTAATTGTTTTTAAATCATAAAAGTAAAATATTATTTCGTTAAGCTTTTATCTTTAAAAATATATTTGCATCTGCTTTTTAAGTGCCGGATGGCTCAAAGGATAGCAGTAAAATTGGCTTTATTACACATAAACACTATGGTTAGAGTGGTCAGCGCTTAGGAGGCTAATGTTTGTGGTGCGCGAATTGGATGTTTAGGAAAATTGCAAGAAAATTGTTTTCGAAGTCGTCTGGCTGACTTCATAAAAAGGTAAGTTTTGCCAAAAGCGATACGATAAGCAGATGTTAATTTTTACTTTGTGACGTGTATATTTCAATACTTTTATTTTCAAATTTAATTTTTTACCTGTGTCATCGCAATTTTATTATGACTTAGTGTTCATTCCGTTCTTTCTCTATATTTATAGTACCGTAATGACATTTCAATTCTTTCGACCAATTTCCATATCGTTGGTTAACATTTGATTCATAAAGCCATCGCAATAATAATATTTTTACCCATTAAGGCTTTTGTGTATAAAAATTTGGATCATCAATAATAAATAATCATTTTTATATAAAATTGGTAGCTACGTTAATTTATTATTAATTCGTTTTAGGTACAAGATAGAACGACAGGCTACAGCTTTTGCTACTGACGTTTTTCGTTGAATATTTATCGTTATATTAATGCATATAATTCTAATTTTTATTTTTATATTCACACTAGGTTTAAATTTAATCAAATATCTCCACAAAATGTGTGCGTAATGTGCTCAGGTAAAGTATTCCTAACAAAATTTATGACATATGTTTCGAGTTCTAATCCTTTGAGCATTGTTGTGCAAACACATGACAGCAGAATTCGTATTATCTCCGCAACCGCAAGCGTAGATTGCATACACATTGTACGATTGTTGCATTTCAGGGTCCCTTCCATGTGAATATTGTAGATTTATATTTTAAAATATACAATAACAAAATATTACATATATTTTGTTATTGTATATTTTAAAATTCACCTTTAAACTTTTTAAAAATATTTAAAAGATTTCATGCCTTTTATAAAATGACAAATAAGAAGAAAATTTGATGTCGGATTCTAACAAAAGTCATTTCTGTTACGTACGTTGTACTAAAGTTAGTGGGATAAAATTTGTTTATAAAATAATATAAGTATAAGATGGCATTAATAAGTAATGTAAATGAATTAAACATGCAAAATTTTTTTCAAAATATGAAATAATGTTAATTAAAAACAACGAGAATATTTTTTATTACAGTAAAATATAATTATGTTCCTGCTATTTATATGCCTTTTTTTTATAATATTATTAAGAGTATCTAATGTTGCACTTTTTATACCTGCTATATAACACTAACTTCTACAGCTGTGGGTTGGCTGGAAGAAATTTCTTTTAGAAATAAGCCCTCCATTGTGAACAACAATCTCATATGTAAAATTACCATGTAACAATGTACAGTGCAATAAAGAGTATTATATATAATATCAGTCTGGCTGTATTTGGTCGGTTGGTATCGGAAATCAACGAAACTTACATAACAATGATGCTTGCCACATTACCTATCCCCATATAAATTCAAATTTTGTTAACAAAAGCCTTACGGGTTATACCGGCATTGTACAAAGTCACCAATAGCGTCGATTAATTATTATTATTACAATTTTTTCAACCGACAGATGATTTTAGTTTATACGCAATCTTTACGCATCTTTTGCTTTGGATCTAGTGTAAACCCAACATATTCATTTTTCATTGTAAGATACAAAGAGATTCCGCAATTGATACTTACACATTGCGTTGCGTATATTTTGCATACAGTTGCGCACAAGGTGTGTAATTGTGAATAGGTTTCGCGGTCATCTATCATAACGTTGTGTTGTTACAATAAAACCATTGTCTACTACCAAAGGACCGATACATCTTCGTCAGTCGATGAAAGTGACATAACAAAATATTGTTGAAAGTGCAATGTGCATAATTCCATTTGGAATGAAGCTAATAAAGCTTTTGTGTCAACGAAATTTGATGTTTACACTTTTCAATGTCATATGCAACAGTTCGTTTTCATTAATGAAGTCTTTAAGATTGTTTATTATTGTTAATTATTAATTAAAAAAATTACATTACAACATTTATACAATGTCACTGTGGGATATTAAATTATATGTTCCATAAAGGAAATAAAAAAGCGGATGATTTGCTTGAAACGTAATGTAATCAAAGACCGGATGTCATGAGACAAGTTATTAATCGGCTTCATCTTTCAATAACTTATAGTTTTACCTCCCACTACAACCATGGCAATCGTGTACACTAGGACTAATCACATTATGACAGCCACTTACGAGGTTGAAGACCGATTGAATATTTGTATAGCCTTAATTACCAAACAAACAGCGCTGCACGGATCGCCTTGCGAAATATTTAACATACGATGGCTGCAGTACTGTTTACTCAAGTTAATATCCATGTTTTGTAGGTATACGATAGGTAAAGAATTTTTAAGTCAATTCCTACTTGTTCAAATTTTCTTCTATGTATTTTTTTCTAAGTATTCTTAGATCGGGAGAAGCCGCTTGCTGCGAAAGCGATCCCGTAGCCTCTCCGTTTTCCGTGCTGTGGCGGCCATCGCAGAGGGTTTTAGTGAGTGCAAT
>DVXP01000888.1:0-17266 GCA_018235645.1 Junonia grisea | reverse complement strand
CGCCTCATTTGAAGCGGGACATTGTACTGGCTCAGTACAAAAAAGAGGCTACTCTTACAAACTCTTTTTCAAGTCATTTCCTACCCAACACTATTTAGTTCACTTTTGAAGTCGGTTTATTTTTTTTGTAAAAAAGTTATTTATTTTACACTTTTTCGTTGCAACTGATAATTAATAGGAATCCGTAACAGAATTTACACGTCTGTGCTGGTTGTGGCCTGCAACTTATATACCAATTAGAAATTATTGCTTTCCCGAGGCAGGGCCGTTAATCGTTGATGAGTTCTCCTGGTGCTTCATCATCAGCTAGACTTCATCATATGCATGTTGATTAACATCAATTGCTTAGCGACTATCTTGAAGAAATAGAACCAAAACCGTAAAATAGTTACTAATGAATAAGTTCTGATGACCATTTGTGGTCTTCATCAAATGTTACTTTTTATGAGCAAATGACTAAGGTACTTTGAAAAAAATCGAAATCACTATAGGTGTGCCTATAACTTTGAAAAATACCAAAATCACTATAGGTGTGACAACTAACACTAAACCGAACCCGAACAGAACGTGCACGTGGAGCCTAAAGAATTCCATTACATGGCTTCCAACTCTATATACAAGTCAACTCTTGTTCAACACGTTGTGGACTGCAAGTTACATTACGCTTTACCTAAATTATAATGGCCTATTGTCAACTGCTCATGACCAATTAAAAAGTATAGTTTTTTCCGATGCAGGGCTGTTAATCGTTGAGTACTCCATCATCAGCTAGACCTCATATGCATGTTGACTAACATCAATTGCTTAGCGACTATCTTAAATAAAAACCAGTAAAATAGTTACTTTTTATTAAGTTCTGATGATCATATGTGGTCTTCATCATCAGTTTCACTTCATCATATCTTACTTTTCGTAAGCAAATGACCTACTTAAGGTACTTTGAGAAAAACTAAAATCACTATAGGTGTACCTATAAAATTTGAGGAGATCCCTCGATTTCTCCAGGATCCGATCATCAGACCCTGGACTCGTGAAAATGGGACCTCCTCAAAAGTGAACTCTATCTAACATAAAAAAAATTGAAATCCGTCAATAATTGATGAAAATACCGGTGAACACACATAAAAAATATTATACATACAGACGAATTGAGAACCTCTTCCTTTTTTGAAGTCGGTTAAAAATGAACTGTCACAGATAGTATAAACTTTATTAAGTTGAACAAACACGGTGCTATAATAACGCTCACTTGAGCATTTCTACCACTGAAAGTTGCAGCCCTATCAGGCCTTAACAGAAATAAAAAGAACCTACTTGGTTTTATTTTTTTACATTACGCTCAGGATTGATTCAAAGAATTGGCGATTCGTTTAATCGGTATTATTCTTACAACTTGAGTGATTCGGGCACATAAACTGCAAAAAGAGGTATTTTTTGACACTTAGTAAAAAAAGAATTAACACAATCACTGGTGCGAGTCTATAAACTGTCCTTATTTGTTATGTAGGTATAATCTATACATATAATAAAATCGTAGAAATTGTCTGCGTGTTTGTGCGCGTTAATCTCAGAAACGGCTGACCCGATTGCGATGAAATTTGGTATGGTAGTAGCTTAGGGGCTCCGCCAACATATACTTTTTATATCGGAAAAGTTGATAGTAACCACCAAAAATTTTCACTTTCCCAAAAAAAAAAATCATGGTTACTATTTTAAATCCAGCGTACGTAACAATAATTAAAAGACGTCTATATATTTATACCCGAAACCGATGTAAAGGCGTGCAACGCCGCGGGCATCAGCTAGTTTGTAATAAAATATTATCATTCGGTTTCATAATAAACACCGTCTTCATTTTGATAATTTGCCATTGATGAAGAACTCCTTTCATACTTTCTAAAGTAATAGATATTCTCGAAGAAAATGTTATGTAATATTTGAAAGAACGCATAAAATGCACCGTATGAGCATTTGAGAGATGTTACTTGGAATATCATTATCGATTGAAACCTTTATTTTACTCGAGCGTAGCAGGCGGGTTGCCGGTACTAGGATAAAATCCATTAAGAAATGTCCTCCATCTTAAGTGGAACCTGCGACTTCGTTTAACATCGCCACCTAAACGTATTTGCAAGAATAAACAGATATTTAGGTGGTATTAAATAATAAAAATAAAAAATACAGTAACATACCGTATATCATTTTCCGTAATTTTTCCCGGACTTGCTAATTATTCTAGTCCAAATTTTGACAGGTTATGGAATCTTACAAGGAGTGACTACTGTCTGATCTCTACAGTCCCCAGAGCTAGCTAGTACAACCATTTAATCTAAAAGACTTTACCCACTATGAGTAACGATTGTTATCAGATGATTGTGATAACAACCGGGACCGACAGCTTTACGTGTACTCCGACACATGGTGGGGAGGCATCAAAGGACAAATACCCAGACTTAAGAACAAATATTTGTACAAACACAACAAAATATATGACCCGTGGATCCAATCCGTAACCGTCAGCGTCGATGGTACATTTCAGTACCACCGCCGCCAGAGCAGTCGTAACTGCAGAAAACATACTAGGCACATACATAGTGCAAAAATCAACGAAAAGTACATAAAAAATAACACAAAAAATAAGGACTCGTGGAAAACAACGATATTCAACGCGACATAGCCAATGTTCCGCTTGAAGTTTTGTTGATGACGTTCCAAATCTTTGAATCCCATAATCAAGGAAGATCAAATGAAAAATATGTACATAAAAAATATATAATTACAATACATATCACCGGTCATCGTAAAGATGCAACTCAATAAAACAAATAGAATATATTTTAAACAGATCAACTTACGACGAAGGTTAATCGAAAAAATATGGAAAGTGCCATACCATGATTCGTCTCATAACAATAAAGACCAGCCACCATTTTTTTGTCAAATTTCAATTGCATCACAGTGTTTTTGTCAAAGTTTATTGACCATTGACATCTTTGGAGCTTGTCAAGATTGAATTGTTTGTAAAACAAAGACTCAAAAACGTCAAGTTGCTTTATTGCTGAGGCATATATAATTGACTAAATAAAAAATATTGCCAAAACAAGCGTAACGAGTGAGGTGGCTGCATTATTTTCGCGCTAGTGGATGCGTGGGGCCCGACGGGCGGCGCGCGAACGTTGACCGCGCAGGCGCACCTCGTACTACCTCGTACTACTAGATGTAACAACGGAGTCCTGAAAAAATATCATATTTCTCTGAGAAGAATTTTGTATCTCACAACAGTCCGAAAAGCGTAGCCGAAAGAGCAGAAGTAGAAGAAGAAGCAGAGAACCACAAAAAAAGCTCAAAAATTGTGATCCAAAATTATGATCTAAGACTGTATATTTAATCGATGGAACCAATTTTATTCAGCGAGTCCCTTCCAGCAACTTTCAGAATAACATCCTGACTAAACCAATATCCGCTATAAGCCAAGGAAAAAGTAATGAAAAGTTTCCTAGCTCCTACCCGAGGTTGATTAAAAAACTTAATCTACTTGTTCAAAATTCTCTCCATCGCAATCGCGTCGACAGCTTTAAACGATCAACGTACACAAAGATGTCTCATTACAATGTTGAGATTTCTTTGACGCAGTTATGCAGTCGTTGCTGCGAACAGGATGTCGGAGGATTTTCCTCGTCGAGTTGGCAACTGGTTGAGACGACTGCGAGGCACGTACATGTCTGCGGCATAATTGAGCTACAAATGATACGCCACGTATTCGTTTATATGTTATGTTGTCAATAGGTATCTGCTACAGTGAAACTAATAGATGCGTGTTCTATTAATCATTTTTATTGCAGCTCGGTGCATAGATACTCGTCTTCGTTTCAATCTGCTTGCACGCAGCCAGATACAATAAATCTTGTACAATTACACGATATGACCGTTTTAACTGCCCAAATAAGTTGGCATGTGCAATAAAGCAATAAACATAAACATTTCGTAATTCACGAAAGCGTGGGTATGTACGAGTATAATACGCACCGTGGTATATAAAGATTTATTTCCATTGAAGATAGAACAAATCTTGTTGCATTTACTGTATTTTGCCAACTATTAGTTATTGACTGTCGTTGCTGTAACCACATCGCCGGCTACGCTAATAACTGCCATCTCATAAATGACTAAACAGATGTTAACTAGCGATCTCTCCGTAGTTATCGCGTCCCTCACCACATGACACTTTCTCCAACTGCACTTCATTTGCCAACTCAGGTTGCATTTTAAATCGTAGATTTACAGAGTACCTATATACATTGTATTAGATTTATTAGAGTATAGAAGATATTTTGTCACAAATCCATTGCGATAATGTAACGAGCAATGACATTTATTTTATTTTTTATCATCTTGTGAAATGCTTCTTAACCTTTGTTAATACTTACCAAAAATTACGCAATACGGAATATGAGTAAATTAGCTAAACACATCGAATAGTTAATGTTATTGAAAAAAGTTAAAGCTTATTTAACCGTTTTATCTACTACCACTGTTTTCCTATCTTCGTTTGCATAGAGTTTGGCCACACTGCACTGTGCACACGATAACTCTAATCTAGAAAAAATATTTATAATACTTAGATGTATTTTTATTGGATATGTTTAAGGATTAGGTTTACTCTCGTCGATTTGACTGAACATCTGTAATAGATTTTATGGCAGTTGCAAAACTAATTTTAGTCCGAAATATGCTACCGATGTTACACCAGTAGTCAGAAGTGGTTCACCTACTGGCAGGTCGTTACACCTGTTCTAATCGTACACCCACGTACTCGAGCAATGGGTTACCTAATATCTAGCTCACCTGTTTGATTATATCGATGACATGGATGCAAATTATTTATAGGCACTTTCATACTGAGAAGATTCAACATTACGTTATTTTAGAGTACCTTTAATATTTGTTGTGATTATCTTACTGCTTTACTTACTGCTACGAGTAAGTAAGCAGATTAACCACTGAGTATTCTAAATACCAGTTAAATTACTTAATTACTACAAATATATAAAAAAACTTGTTGTTATCGATATGTTGACATTGATTTAATTATTTGTTTGATTACTGCGTATAACCTGGAAATCTATCAGGGCGCTGCCAATAACAGACACGAAAGAATTTTTAGTTATTTTGCAACTGTTTTGGGACTACACAAATGCGGCACATGCTAGAGTTGAACCGGTCGTTATCAGCTCGTGATAAGCCGTCTGAGGCTTGATTGCGCTACCCACTTCCCTTATCGTAACCGGCAATCGTCAAATATCTCAATCAGTTGGCTCTGTTCCATTGGAGACCAAACATTTTGAAAATTTTACTTTTATTTTCTATATTTGTACCTATAGTGCATCACATGGTCATGAGATACCTATATTACTAATCAAAAAGAGATTTGTTCTAAGAAAAAAAATATAAAGCTAATTATCATTAAATTCTTGATCTAGGATCTACAAAGGATTATAATAAATGTGGGCGATGTAACAAGTGGTGCATCTGTAGGGGAGGCGATCGATAAGAGGTTGTGGGCGGCCCTCCCCGCGCCCCGTCCCGGCAGGTCCCGGGCTGCACGCGCGACAGCGGCGCCCACTGCTGCTAACAACCTATAACTAACCTATCTCCCAGACACCCCTAATGTCGTTTATGTCCTGCCCTCTTATATCATATGTACTAGACGAGCTAATAATGCACTCACGTACTTTAAAATAAATCACTCTTTTTTTTAATAAATACTTGGTATTCTATCTAAAAAGATAACATACGACTAGGTACCTAATTATAATAAGAGCAGCTCAAAAGATTAACCTTCCCTTAAAAGTAATTGTATTGTTTGCAGCGAGTCCATTGATACTGTCAATAATAGGTACTAATTGTAATCGTAATAACTATAATTTATATAAATATTAATGCTCGTTGCATATTGTACATTAGTAGTAATTTATAGAAGTATATTTATGATAATCGCCACATTCTACCGGTCGGCTGTTGGAGTGAATAAGTCTATCAGGAATTTTCCGTTCCACTACAATTTTTAAAATCATGGAAACATGTACCACAATTTGTTTTTATTATTTATTTGTACAATTAATTCAGTTAAAAACTCGAAAACAGTAAATGATCTGGACCAACGTTTGTCGGTCTTTTTAAATTATGTTTACTCATAAATATATAACAAAATTTGTAAATTTTATATATTTTTAAGTCCATCGATGAATTCTTGAAGAGACGAACAAAACTTCAGCATGGAAACAAGGCCGTTTAAAAAATAGTCCCAATGTACTCCGGAGAAGTAAAACAGTGGCAATTCATTTGATGACAGTCGGCTTGATAGCTGCTCTTAATCTGTGTAGGCATAACAATTCTGAGAATGACTGTTACATGAATGCAAACAACACAATGGCGTCGGTTTTATTAAAGAACAGCGAGTTCGTACTTCGTGAATTACTTCATGTCAGAGGCTCAAAGCTGGGTTCATCGTTAGTCATTCGAAATGATTGCAGTTACGTCACGATTGCACTGGGAACTAAGATAAATCACGTCGACTTTCACCACGTCGTTAACCTGAAATGTAGCCGAATATATAATTACGCGCAACAACATCTGTTATATTAACGCGAACAATTATTATGACGTAACGGAGAACAATTAGCAATTCTTTATTCGTATCTTAAATGTGGTGATTGCTATGTGGGTGCATTGTGCAAAACATTTTGAGATAAGGATTATACAACGTAAAGTATATTGATATTTATCTGAGATACTTTCTTTCGTGATAGAAACTGCCAGTCGTCATTGTTTTACAGACACATGTGCTGGGGACTTTATTTTAAATATGTAAAAAGTTTTTGGTTGAATGTTTAGATTTATTTGTTGCCAAATACTAACAAATGTACCAACTATTCAGCACTTTAGAGTTCAGATATGAGCAACGCCTTTAGATTTTATAGAACAACGCAAATGTGACATTAGCTATCCATACTATTAAAATGTATGTTGTTTTGGAAATACATATATTGCAATAACACATGATTGATATGGGTTGATAACGTAATGTTCCAACGGATATTTGAGTTTATCATATGATTCACGTATTGTTTGTAATTTGCAGGTACGTGTGCAGATAAGAGTATATTGGAGTCATCACGTTGTATGGTAATGTAGAGACGGTACTTTAAAAGTTTTCATTGTTCCTGGAACAGCGGCCTTCCTTGCGTCCTGGGTACGTGTGTTCCTGTGCCCCGTGGGTACCATGACTATAGTTACTCTTATGTTATTGCGATTCGTCTACGCCCACATTAAATTCTGCTATGTAAATACTTTTATGATGTTTTCGATGAATCGAATTGATGCATAGTATCCATAAAAAAAGGAAAGCCTTCATTCATAATAAAATTATGCTGGTTGAGGTATATGACTACAAGAATACAGATAAAAAGATTAAGAAAACAAAATTATCCATTGTTTATAAAATGTTGTTTATTGATATTGCTTAATCATGTTTACGATAACTTTATCAATATTGATGATTGATGAAAATTTGATATTTATTAATGAATTACATTACATTAACATTTTCTTATCTTTGTTACTTTTGCCGCGATTGCAGTTGTTTTCAATGAATCACGAGCGGACATATCGTTATTTAGCAAAACATGTGGATTTGTTATACATATGCAAGCCACGTGTTCATATGTTACTTCATTAATATCGTGTAATTGCAGGGCGATTATCCGCCAACATTGTTATAAAATTGTATTTTCATTGCATTCAAAACATGGACTTTTTGAATAAATAGAGTGACATTAATTAATTATTTATTAATAACTTATTTTTATCGGTAGGTACCTTCTCCTTAATAGGTGATATCTTTGCCCAACAGTAGGATATTTACAAGTTGTTACTTTATTACTTACAAATTTTAATGGGGATAAAAATCTTCAATATCTCTGCGATATTTTTTCGCTCGCATACGAGTACATACATACCTGACTGAACTGATGCTACATTAATTTATGCTTATTAGTTCATAATTGTAGACATAATATTGTATTTTAATACTACAACAGTCTCATATTGTCTAATATTTTAAAAGTCGCGCGTTCGTGGGCTGCGTGATTAATTTGTCTCGTTTCAAAAAGATGCTGTAGATCTCCCTGACATAAAACAAAATAAAACGGTTTGTTGTTATTATACGTCACTTTAACATTCGGTTTACCGTGCATGTCTCATGCCAATTTGCATGATCTTGGCTTCATTTTTAAGCAAATATTATAGCCATTGCGTTTTTAGTGTGGTTAATTTGATAATAATCACGTGTCAGTTTACAATAGTAGCAGCTGTTTTTGTACGAATTCGTCGATACGCTAATTAGTTGCTAATGAACCTTCTATTTGCAACTTTTTCATTTATTAGTCAAAATACTACATCCTGTATTTAAAATACTCATGCTGATCGAGTATCGTTTGATAAATTCGAATTGCACTGTGTTGTAATCTTTAGCATCAACTGCGAAATTAAGGCCAACTGTAGAAGATAAAAGACTTACGCGAATCTCTCATTAATGTAACTTATTTTCTTTGTAACAGAAATAAATGACATGTCAGTTGCATTCACATTTGCGGCGACTTCAAATGTTTTCTGTCGTCTGACAGCAGCTGTTCTCGCCGAGCGTGCACTGCGCTAACCAAGCAATTAGATTGGATTGTGAAACATTACTCAAAGAGATACTGACATCTCATATCAGATTTATTGTAGGGAGATGTGTGTATGAACATATTTCGTTACCTACTTATTCTCGCGCTCATTGTCCGGTAAATGATAATACGACGTATGCACGTGTAGTTACTGTAAATCGAGTAATAAAATGTACATATTCATTTAATTTACATTGTTGCATTTTAATTTGTTTTCGAAGAAACAATTTTATATAATTACAAAACCATAAAAATGTAAGTAAATCATTCTAAAAATAACTAAACCCAGCATCGCAATAAGCTCCTAAGCGATATAATTGCAATGCCAGAAATCAAAGCAGGATGGGTGTGTTCTGTTCGACCTAATGGATGTAACAGCTGAGAGTCAGCTGACGGTGATGCGACCTCGCCGGGACGCAGGCGTCTAACAGCGGCCCGGTCGTCTACTGCCCGAGTGAGTTCATCGCTTAAAGTATTCATCGCATCTACCGGCACGGCTAAATAGAGGCGCCTATTGTGGCCGTTCGCTACTGGTCTCGCCTCTCGGCCGCGGCTGCGCGCGTCGCTGCATACACGACAATAATAATTGAGGGGCCGCGTATACTACGGTGTTATTGGAGAACGCACTGGAAACGTTTAGAGATATTGCGTGCGCTTTATAAAATTCTTTCACGAACGCTTTTACCCGTAAATAATACCAAATATGTTTAATAATTGCTGTAGCTGATCTTTAATTCAGTTATCTCTTTCGTCTCTTTGACTTGATTTTAGCATGCGAGGCGTTTGATTTAGGAGTTAAAAGTATAAGCCGATAAAATTGATCTCGACCAAAACTATCGATCAAGTTGAGGTTAAGTTTGAAAACGAGTAAGTGGCATAGGTGAGGTATGCGAAAAGCGGGAGTAAATAAGGTTGACAGCAAAGGCCGTCAGTTCCGCGTGGTGTCGTAACCGGCGGGCGGTGCGGGCGCAGCGCTGGCCGTTCGCTCACCTCGTCCCCGCTGCCGTCTGCATGAACCGCAGCGCACCGTCTATTCCTTTCTAAAATGCTTTCTATATGCATATTGTACAAATATTTTTCATTGTTTTCGAACCTTATGTAATTTTAAGTTGCTTAAATACTTTTACACTCATGAAGAAAGAAACAAAGCGGATGTGTTGCCTATTTTCTACTTACGGAACGGTTCAATTATCTAGCGCTGTGTGCTTCATACATTCAATAGCCACATTCCAATAGGGACGAGTCATTTTAGATTCTGTTAGATTCATACTAAACAAACTGATTGCACATTTCTTTGTACCTACTGGCCAGAGTTGTTGAAAATACTACTATAAGGCAAACTGCATTTACCTAAATATAATATACCCAGTAAATGTGATTGTGTCCCTCTTTTACAGACCTTTTATTTTTATTAATGGCATTAGCCCTTATAGCGAAAGAAATTATTGTAGCAAACCGTAGTATTGTTCTTGATTATTATGTTGTGAATTACCTACCTCGAAACGATATCTACGCAATAAGTCTAACAATAAGTCAAAGCCTATTTTCATTTCATAATCAATATTATTATTCAATTGCTCCAGTCCTTTGTAGGGAACTGTTGTCCATGACCTTTTGTTATTTTAAGTTCTCTTGTTTTTATAAATTGACTGGCCTGGTCGGGTTGGCGCTATATCAAAGTGCATATTACTGTTATCGCGTGTGTGGTACTAGTAGATACCTACCACACACTCACTAATGCTATTAATTTATAATTTATCTTTTTGTCAATTAACTGAGTTTGAAAAACATGTTTTAGGTACATTTTAGGACTAATCGATTCGAATATCCTTGTAGCCTCCGTAGAATTCCTTGCACACTCACCGCCGTGGAATGTCGCAGACATCGTTCGGCGTCCTCTCATTTTATTTATTCATCGATGTGGTTATTAGCCTCACACATCCTTATGACATATACTTAACCTTTCCAAACATTAACACGATTAACATAAATTAAAAACTACTTTTAAGACTCGAGTCGCTACCTCATTGCTCACTAGGAAAGATATGACGTCATATCAGTCATTTATAATGTGTTTTCAATTAAGGCAATTAAATTAATGAGTATTTTTATTAATGATACATTGGAGGAAAGTAAAATCATTATCCTTATACACAAAGTGTCAATGAAGTTTGTGAAGTGTGACCAATTACGAGTAACGTAACTATTTATAGAGCAGTTCATTATAATCGCGGTTATAATGCGTCAGGCCCGCGCAACTACGTCAAACTGTAATCTTGTATTTCAAGTACCTACGTATACATTTTGCTTTCTATTAGCAAAAGTGATTAATGCAAACAACGAAAACATTAGCAAAATAAAATGCGAGCTTATTGAACGGTTATTTTTTTGCTTACTCGATTGTGAAATACTGTTCATTGATGGTGTTATAATGATATTTTATATTACCTTACAAGATACAGTTAAAAATTATCTAACATGATCTATGCTATCTATAACTTTTCTCACCATTATCACACTGAATGATAAAATCAGATCCCACACGTAGATTTACTTCCTTTGTTTAGGATGGCGATGGTGACAAACTTCGCGACACGCCTTTGAAAGCAAATAGGAAATATTCGTGTTAGTATGCGACGAACGCGCATGAGTTGTCGCTGAAGTGAACGATTTATCGCAGCGCACATTGGACATCTAAGTACAAGCGTTATGGGACTGAGACTTCCCTTCCACATGGTAATGTAGTCCGACTGTTATGCTGGATTCCTATTAACGTATTATTAAAACGTTAGAAGCATAGCAACAACGTAACCAGTTGTAATAATTGTAATTTATTAGACAAGACTGAGATAATGAAGAATCATAAATAGACTCAACAAAAACTCTTTCATTTCTTCTTAAAGCTGTAATATAAGTAACTGTAGTTATATAGTTCTTATAAACGTATAAAACTCATTTTAAAAAGCAAAACTCAAACTAAGACATAAAATACGACGCATTCTGCACACGGCGAGGTTAGATTTTATCTAGAAAATAATCAAATACATGAACGAACAATTATTCGCTAGTTAAGTTTTACAATTTTAATATGTTTTTTTTTATATCGTGTAATAACACGTATATTTGTAAGTTAACTTATGTTCCATTTGGATAACCATATGCAGCACAGTGACGTAATTTTTTCAAGCAATTAATGATATAATTTCTTATTTTAATCACGTAGCCTGAAATATAAAAGACCACACTCTGTTGTAATTAGATTGCTATAAGCAACTATGAAATACTGGCAGACCAATATTGGTTTTAGGCAGGACATAATTCTTCTTAGTGTCGCTTCAAATCAAGCTGACCGCAATCGCCTCCCGCCAACTGGTTTATTGATATTCAGTCTGTAGCATCGCCACGAATTGAATCTTAATTCTCCCGCCAACTAAAACGTTCCAATGAACACTTAAAACTTTTATTATATGAGCTGATTTATTTATTGTTACGATGTTTTGATGGGCCTAATAAAAGTACTTTGAATACTGGCAATGAAAGGCGGTAAGATAATTAAGTATGATTTAATTGTGGAATATATTTCACTTGTTAATTAATATGTTTTTGTCTAAAGGTATCCTGTAGTTTTCCTAAAATTGTAAATGCTACCGCTCCGACCGTATTTTTCTAAAAATGTTATCTCTTTATGCTCTTCAGTATAAGGTATTTGAACTCGGTATTATTTTGTTTATTTTTATCTCGGTTCAAAAGGTTATCACTTTCACAATGAACATTTTTTCACACATTTGTTCTACGATTGTTTATGGTATAAAGCTGGATCGCGTGAAAGGTCATTGCCGCTGCCGCGTCAGTCCCGAGGGCCCGACCCTCTTTTAAGTGTTACAATTATGTACTAACTAATGCCTTGATTATACCACCTTAATCCAATCAAATGTGTTCCATTTCCTCATCAAATAACACGATAAATACTCGACAAAATTAAAATAATTGACGAAAAAGAATAATCTATTTTACATGATATTTTTACGAACTTTTATATCAGTTCTTATGTAGTTTGTATGTAAAGCTGATATAACTTTTTACTATTCTCTTGCGTCTTTTAAATTGTTTAATATCAAAAATTATTAAAGTAATAGAGCCAAGTTATAATTTTGTCGAGTTTCATTACGACCCATGATAGCCATTCTCGCATGTGACCATTTAATTTTCACGTAACGTTATTTAACTATTAATGATTAACATGGATCTGAATGTTACATACTTATAATTAAATAACATTTTATTTTTAATTTTATTTAAATAGAGACGTTTTCCTTTAAAAAATTATGCCAGATAAAATTTTAGTTTTTATTTCGACACTATACCAATTAATCCAGCAAAAATTTCCGATCGCGCCGGTCGTTCATTGTGTATTGGAACATCAAAGATTTTAAGCGAATTATTTTTAGACGAGTCAGATCTGCAAGTCTTCATTAAGGTAGTTTAGACTAGGTCATCAAGACGCATTTCAGAGTGTTCTGGCAAAACGTTCGCGCCTCGATCGCGGCAGATATAACATCAACGTTCACTACGTAATCAGAAGTGAACTGGTCTCTTGCAAGACAATAAGAGAGAAAGTTTAAAGCAGATGATGCGAAAGAACAGGCAAGTATTGAACGATTCTGTGCCTTTCACCGAACACGTTCACTTCGATCATCGAGTGATGTTTCTGTTTAACAATTCGTAGAATGTTGTACATTGATCTGTCTTAATTAAGCAGTTGTTTCGTGAGAGCCGGAGGAGAGTTGAATATCCTTATTATAGCATATCTCCGACCGCACTTATCTCTGTGGTCTCCTCTCGAGTACCTACAAACCACAGCGCGTGCGCACCGCTTTGAGCTTTTACAACCACCCGGAAATAGAAGCATAATAAACTGAATCTGTGTAACAGTGAGTGAGAGCAAACAATATCTCTAAAATTATGATGAACAAGCTTATATTACTATATTCATCTATTCATATGACAACAAACATTTTTAACTCTTCATTATTCATTCATATATTGTTAAGCAATAAGTACCTAAATAATTTTGCAATGTAAAAACGATTATTTATAAGAAATGATAATGTATTGCGAATAATTTTGATATTAATTGTTACTTTCAAAATCTATGTAATATAATCTATAAGTGACATTATTGTAAGAATTACCGCTAGCATACGATCAAATCAAATACATACTCGACGTAAACTCTACAGCTACACTTATCTGTGATCCTACAAATAATTATATGTCCATGTATGTATGTATATTATAACGATACAAATCATTTTTACAAATTAATTTTTGTGTTTCCCGTGATAAATATTGCCCTTTACACTTTACGAAATAAAGAATTTCGTGAACGTTCGACACGTTCTCGTTGCGAGGAATTTGCGTTTGCCGATAGATAACAGCCGCCTGCTGCGCACAAGTTCAGCTGCCTAGCTGTGCCTGGTGGATTCACTTGTTTTTAACTTCGACCATGAGTCACTTTTTAAGGCTTGTGTGCTATTATATGGTCTGTGACCTTTTCCCCTAAATGGGCTGTCAAAGGCTACTTTACTATCTAATATTTTAGAAATCAGATTGGTAATTTCTTTGCTTTGTGGGTTGAAATTTGCGGATAAACGAATAAACTCATTAATTACACAAGTTCGTTAAATCGTTACAATGTAACAAACATTCACACTTATTTCTGTATACAATATTAGTTTTATTATGATGTATGAATTCAAAGTAAGCACAAAATCATTCAAATTCAACTGGAGTAAGAAATGTGATCTGCTGGCATTGTTGGTTTTCAGCTTTCAATGGCGGATTTTTTTTTCTACGTTTGTGCATTAGTAATTCAACCTGAACTCAGCTTTCATTCATAATGTTCGTCGCGTGAATGAACTCCATTAAGGGCTGCTAATTGACCGACACCGGCACAATAAGGTGGACACGCGAGCAGTGCTTTGTTGTAAACCACGCTTTGTTGTGTACACACTATACAATATGTCGCCGGCTCTTTGAAATCTATACTCAATGTTATCGCATTAACTCGTCTTGAAGCTTAAGCTTTTGTTATTTTTTTTAGTTCAAATTAATTTGCGATCGATGTAGGTGGGAACACTAGAGCGAGACGCGGGCGTAGGTGGCGCTATCGCGTCGGCTCGGCGGAAAACGCTCCGTATCCTGCGGAAGATAAGCACTCAGCCTCATCTGCGACATCGTGTCGGCTCAATTAAAACGTGATTCGGTAGATGTGACTTTAATAATGCTCATATTAACATAAAATCGCCACTCGACTATCGTGTTTGCAACGCGTACGCGTTTGAATGGAATCGATTTCGAAACTCTTCTGGCGAATGTGTGTAACACTTAACTAGGCACCTGTAATGTTAATGATATTTTTTTACATTGACTCAGTGTGAATTGCGTGTGTGCATTCGTCGTTGCATATAATAAATGTTTTATACTTTATTGTTTGTGCTCTATTTATTTATCACTTTGGTAATAATAGAACTGTTCTTTTCACCAGGATGTGATTTTTAAATGAATTTTAATGTTTCAATGTGCACAAATATAACTATCTGTTAACATTCAATGCTTCCAGAATAGAGACAGGTTGTGAGTGAGGTTTGTTTAAACTCAGATCGAGGTAGAATAACATTGGCGCAAATATAATATTCGAATTGTTTTCTTTGTGTGGAAGTTTTACTAACATGCTAAAATGTGTTAAACTCTCATTTAGCCATACTTATAGCTGGAATTCTCGCAGCCCGTCATAGTGCATTGTTATTCTGCTCAGGTGTGCCATGACGCAGGGTGACGGGTCGCGACGGATCGTGTCGTCTGTCACACGAATACCGAGGTCGATGCTCGATCCGGGTATGGTGATGATAGTCTTATTGAGTTTATTAAAACAACGCCAAACTAGAATATACGGCTATGAACTTGATATCTCTCGATAAATCTGATTGTTCTCGATATGTAGGTGGGTGCTAGTGAATACGCGAATTTATTCATTTCACATTGACGTCAAATGCAATTTTTTATGGTTACGGAGTTTATCGTGTAAAATGATCTTTATCACAATATGCCACATTTTGACCGTTAAAGGAGGCGTTTTAGTACAGAAATCAACTGTGTAACCGATAATTTTGTGCAATTCATTGCATTCGCAAATTCGTTTTAATTATAGTACGTTTTTGTTATGCTTCTTAATTTATCCCATTACTGTCATTCATTTCCTTGCATTTTCGTTGCATTAACTTTTATCTGAGTTTTAAGCGTAGTATTTTAAACAACAGCCTTTAACATATATAAATAATTTATATATTTCATTGTTGGCTGTATTGATATTTTTGGTAACCTCGACAGGGACCGTTAGTGTGTTTTGAATTTAAAATGTAGATATGCACGATTGTTTGTTAATTCTGTAGTGCGTAAGTGATTCATTCGCCTGAACGAATGATAATTGTCGCTATTAGTATTTATATCGCATGCAGAAATTATCTCTACGGTATCCCGAACTTCTAAATATACAACACTTCGTTATCGTGTTTATTCTACGCTCGTATACGATACACTGCACTTAACTAGATGTCTGTTCGAATGTCGTTTGAATTATCAAACCGTTATCGAAGCAGCTGTTATTAGGAGGAATTGTTATGAAATAATTGCGTGTAAATAGCGCACTGCAAAGATTGCGCACTGCAAATAATAACACATAGATTTATCCTAGCGGCGTTTCCTGCGTGGCTTGTACCTATACCTTTGAGATATTTTGTCTTTCTGTTGGTTAAAATTACAACAGATTACGAATATTTAAATTATTGAATTGATAACTTACATACACATACCTATAAAATAAATACTTATAAAATAATGTCACATACCTATAAATTGATACTGGAACTTAACCAAAACTGGAAAACTATGCATTCCCCCCAGACCAGACCAACCGATTTATTTTATTACTCAGCTCAAATGATTAGAATACCTAAAAATTAGATATAATCTGTAGAAAAAATACAGCAATTACGTACCCTTTTTATTTTATTTTTAAATTCTTATTCTAGTAAAAGTAATTATATATAGATTCAAAAGAGCTCACACAAAGAATAAAGATTTATTTGATTTGATTTGATTTAATATACATTAAACTACATTATTCATTGAGAAAATGAATGAAAAAATGTAACAACAAAACAAAAACATCTTTAAAGTGCAACATCTTATCATTTGTCAAGAGTGCACAAATCTCTAGATTTATGTAACTGTTCATCTGTGATAAATGTAAAAATCTCCAAAAGTCATTGTCATGTAACATGATAAGTAAGATAAGTACAATACCTACGTTTTTGAACTTATCATATTGCATAGTCGCCATAGCAATCATGTCGCACGCTTAAAGTTAAAGTGACCTAACTCGAAAATTGCGCTTAAAATTAAAGTGACCTAACTCGAAAATTTCGAAAACTGAGAAATGAGTCTTAAAACTATTAGACTTAATAGCTATATCAGAAGTT
>DVXP01000887.1:0-17268 GCA_018235645.1 Junonia grisea | reverse complement strand
TTTTGGTTTTTAGTACATTTATCTTAAACATTGCAATGTATGTTTAACATAAAACCGTTTAACTTAAAAAGTTTTTTTACCTATTTTTATTAAACTATTATTTTAATTTTGTTTTGACGTGTACGTCGAGTAACATCAAGAATGTGATTGTTGCAAAGATTTAATATGATCGTTAATATATTTGTATACAATTAAAATGTCGTTGGCCTTAATAATCCTCTCTTTTGACGTTTTGTCGTAGGATTGCTGGCTTCAAATTTGCTAATATACTCTTCAGCTCGTGTCACCAGCTCTGCGTGTCTCGTTGGATACGTCTTCAGAGCCCCTTCACATTTGCCTCTATAAGCGATCAACCACTCTGAAGACAGAAATAACTTTTAACTACCTTGAAAAATATAACAATCAGATCATTTTCAGAATTCGATAGTGACCAAGTTTAAAGAGAGTTTTAAAATGAAATCTTTAGAACTGAGAAACACTAGAGAAAGCGCTAGAGATAGAGAGCAGGAAACCTTACATCTTCTGCCATCTTTTTTTTGATCACCTACTCCTTTCTAATTTTACTCCTTATTCTACTACTAAATATTCAAGAGCAGCAGTGCTCACGTAAATTTAGCCCCAGTTTTTTTCCGACTGACCTGATATTTTCACAAAAATGTCTATGTATGTGAACATCAAAATTTTATATGTAATTTAAACGATCAAAGTATACCTCATAGTATCACCAGAGATTCTACTTACTCTGTCGTCCTGTGCAATCTTCATTCAGAAGTTCGCAGTAGCTTTCGAATGTTTTGTGGGTGTAGTTCAGATTTCTGCCGCAGACCTCCCCATATCTTCAATATGAAAAAAATCATAAAAACTTTAAAAAGTTTGAAACTGATGTTTCTTTGAAAAAGTTATTATGATCTCCCTAATATTTTTCCGGGTCATTTACCAGAGTACCATTTACTACAGTAGAAAGTTAATTGCTGAAAGCTACCGCTATTAAATCGTGGACTATTGGAGTTCCAAAAATTATTCATTTATCAGAACGTCGCATTATTTTCGATAACCACAGTTTTAAAACATCTTCAGCCTTAGACTTCAAAGCCTACCTATTAAGTTGTGTCGATTTAATAAGTACAGACAATCAAAGAGTATTTTTTAAACTAAAATCCACCTTCACTAAGCCATTATACCAAATTATAGGCAACCAAATATACTCACTCATAATATATATCCGGGCACTCGTTCCCACATATAAACCCTTCTTGCTTCTCGGTGGTAGATTCCAATCTATCGAAGACCCAGTCTCCTCCTGGCCAGTAGGGTTCGTAACCATAATTCGGATTATAACTTGCAGTTTTCTTGGGACCTACATGGAAAGCACCTTCTCTGTAATATACCAAGAATAAGTATTTTTTTTTGTTGCTTATGGCCTTGACATTTGTAAGCATATTTCTACGAGGTTTTATATTAAGCAATTCCTATATATTATGTAAAAATAGAACGAAATATTTAGCAAAAAACTTTTAACTTTAACTCAACTCAACTGAAAGTATTTACCTTCTTGAAAGTATCTGATGGTTTGGTCCGAATATACAATTCCTTTTAATATTGTAGGCTAACTTCAAAGCAACTTGCTCTACTGAAAATAATTTTGTGAAATTAATTATTTGTTCTTAAATATGCCTTTTTTAGAGTTCCGTAGTCAAAACGGAACCCTTATAGTTTTGCCATGTCCGTCTGTCTGTCTGTCTGTCTGTCTGTCCGCGGCTTTGCTCCGTGGTTCTTAATCCTAGAAAGCTGTAATTCGGCATAAGTATAGATATGAATCACACCGAGAAAGTCGTACAATAAAATCTCTAAAAAAATTTTTGTTAGGGTGTGTCTCCTATATGTAAAACGAGGTCAAAAATATTTTTTCTCATTTATCATAGTGTGGATATCTCTCTCATAGTGTGGGATGTCGTTGGATAGGTCGTTTAAAAACAATATGGGTCTGGGAAAACCATTTTTCCGTGCAAGAAGCCGTTTCCGAAACATTAAGCTTTAAAGTGTCAATTTTTCTTAGAGTCAAGTGTCCCCCCCTCTACCCACTAAACCGCTGCTTCTAAAGACGTGAAAAAATTCACGACGGTAGTACATATAATGAATTTAAAAGCAAAATTGTCACGAGTATGTCGGCTTTTATAGTTAACGAGTTATAGTCGATCAAAGTAAAAAAAATATATTTCGCCCTTTCATTGAAAATTAAGGTAAACATGTTAGTTATTACGAAATAATAATAAGTAGGTATAAGGTAATATAATAATAATAAGTAGTGTAAGGTATAATATAACCCTATATGCGCGTGGCTCGACACGCACTTGGCCAATTATTATATATAAAAAATTGTAGATTTTAATCAATAAGTAGATTTTTACTTTTCCCTTTGCTACTAATTCTAATTTAACTGACGCTTTTGATGCATGTTAGTTAGCTACTTATGTGTCTATTTTACTACTATGTAACTTGATTATAAATACTCACAATCCGTCTTAGAAAAGTTGCAAATTAAACAATCAGCAATCGTTGATCACAACCAATTGGCGAAGAATAAAGAAGAAATTATAATTGTAAATTACTCTTTAATTCTAAATTCAAATGTTTTCAGACATGCCCACAATTATTACTACACCCGAGATGCAAGAAGGGAAGTCACTCCTCCCATGGTTATAACACAGAAATTGCTGGCCGACAGCAGTGCTGATCAAGGGTGCATATTTTATTTCTTACATGTTAAAATAATAAAATTACTGCTGTCATTGCATACCTTTTTTTAGTTAATAATATATAATATTTTTTAATCTACAGTTATTTTATTTTTAAATAAATTAATTATTATAATAAAACTGACAAGTTAGTTCAAATGTGCCAGTTTTGAAGTTCCATTAGTTGCTGAAAAGACTATTTTTATATTAAATACCTGAATTTCCAATTAAAATATTCCTATGCGAACAAGCTGAATGTAAAACATTGTACAATGTGTATTGTATATGCAAATTGAATGCATTTAGAAACCACAATATTAATTTATTGAATATGTAATAAAAACAACCGCTTTGGTGTAGTGGTGCAGAATGCGCTATTAACGTCGGTGGTCGCGGGTTCGATTCCCGCTCGGGGCAGATGTTTGTATTTGTACAAATATTCGTTCCTAGGTCTGGTCCTCGTTGGTTTACCCACCGTGCCTCGGAGAGCACGTAAAGCCATCGGTCCCGGTTGTTATCACAATCACCTTATAACGATCGTTACTCATAGTAGGTTAAATATTCTAGTCTAAATGGTTACTGGCTTGCCCTTTGGGTTTCAGAGGTCAGACAGCTATCACTCTGCATAAAAATCAGTAACCTGTCAATACCTAGGCTAGAATAAAGCAGACCCTGGTTAAACCCGAAAAAAAATGCTAGGAAGAAGAACATGTAATAAAAACAACCCAATAAAACTAAATATTACATTTAAAATAAAACTTGCTTTCTTATATTTCGTTAATTTTATTTATTTTATTATATTTATGTCTTCCTAAGAATACAATATTTAAAACTAAGTTATCTTTTTATTTACAGAACTCCAAAAGCTGCAGCCAATGTTAGACCTACACCCGGAAAGGTTTATAACTGGGACAAACATTATGAATAAATAAAATGTGAAATATTTATTATCCTAGTATAAAGATAGAAAGACAACTAAAATTGTTTTAATGTTTTATTTTACACAACACAAAATGTAGTAACACTTACATAGTACAGACTATATAACAAAAGTTGTCAATCAGATTCGAGTATAAAGCTTCCACGTACAATAAAACCAATGTTATTTAAATCCATGATTATTATTTCATTACATTATATAATTACAATTTCCAATAATCACACATTGTTAGATATACATACATCCTACCCTCTACAATACTGATATATTATACAAACATCTTGTAAGATTTTTGTAAGAATTAAAATCTTTATTTGACATTTGACTTCAATCACTAGTATCTGTGGTTTCTGGCGTCCGGATATGCATCATCGAGAATGTTCCAAAGCTGAATGCTCTGTTTCTCGTCGGCCGTCGAGACCGATATCGAAACCTGTGTCATTTGTCTCCGTCCACTTGTTTCCTGAACTGCATCGCATCACCATAGGCCTTCTTAACTGCCTTCCTATCTGTGGGTTTCCTAGATTCGACCAGTTTAGCTTGATCTATGCTCTTGTCTATACCTAATTGTTCTAATTTGTTTGGAGGCAGCCATTGCCAAGTGCGTTTGACATCAAAGAAAAGAACAAGGTAGAGAACTGGTTCGTGGGCGTAATTCTTCTTTAGATTGAGGACATCCTGCGGCGGTACGGGGAGAGGAACGCCATTGTAAATGTAACCTTTGGGCATCTTTGGGTCGATAATTAAAGCTGGATACCAGGGGTAACCTCTGTAAAGCCGATAAATATTTTGTTATAAAAACAAAAAGTACATAAAGTCTGTTTTATATTCATTAATAAAAAGCGAGAGTAAGAAGAGTCTAATCAAGATTTTTTAGAAAATTGAATTACTGGTATTTTCTACACATTAAATATTAAACAACAATAACTTAATGCTGTATTATGTTATGGGAATAAAAAAAATTTAATTGCAGTACACCTTTTTCAAAATATCTAAAAACAATAACATTAAACTGTTATTGTTATTTTGAATATCTCATAATGTCAGTGTTAAGCTCATTAAGCCTCAATTATGCTATAAGAATTATAATAATTTTTGCTTACCTGCACTTTGCCCACACAAGTTGTAACGGTTCAAGCTGAACATCGGGCTGTGAGCTCTTCACTGGGGTTTTAGATGTAGACGACCGTGTGCCGCGACCCTGAAACAAATACATTACAAGTGAGAATGTAACTGCTGACCAATTATAATTAGATAAATATGAATATACATATAAATTCAAATTTAATTCAAGATTAATAGTCCTAACTTTTTGTAAAAAAAGAAACAACTTAGAAGTGATGATATAGGTGATGAAAATATGTGTACTTGTACTTAACCACCTGACTATTATTCAAACCAACTTATATATTTTTCCCCTTCTAATAATTATACCTTAACGGGTGTGGTAGGCGGTTCGACATCGGACGTTTCAGCCTGCGTGCGTCGCTCTCGCCGGCGCCGCTCGGGCCCGCTGCCCGCCTCCACTGTTGAGTCCATTGTCTCGTTGTAGCTAGACCTAAGCACAATCATTTTTATTATATGTATTTTTTTAAATACTTTTTTTTTAAAGCATTTACTCAAACGGTTCTAGTATAATATGTTATCCCTCAAGCTAGGGCATACTTCACTTTCTTTAACATCTGAGATACGTAATTGGTTTCGTATCAAGTACCTAAATATAGGTACAAAACATGTGAAAATTGATGTGCATCATTAAGAATTAGGATACGAATTTTGCGTTATGGTCAACGTTTTGTTCGGTATGTTTTTCATAAATCAGTAGTTTAAGCCTGATATTAAAACAAACAAAATATTTTAATTTACAGACGATGCACGTTAGTTACGTCAGTTTCATTGAAAACATGAAATTAAACTGAATAATAATAATGTTACCCCTCGCTTGAACTGAAAGAGCAGGAGTGGTCTGAAGCGTTCTCGTCATCATAATGTGTACACGACGAGCACGACTGCGACCATGCTGAGCTGCTGCTCGAAGATCTGACAACAAAAGTTTCATTAGGTTAATTATTCTACAGTGGTAATCAAGAGTAGACCTAGGATATAAGTTTGGTAAACCTTTACCAGTTAGATCCAGTAGTGAATCCCGAATTTTAATGGCGGAAGGGATGATCTGACTCGACCCAAGTAAAATCTTTTATGGATACATTCTCATGTTATATAACATAAAACTATTTGTTTTAGTTTGAATGCTGAGAATCTATCTTACATAAATCGTGCCATTTTCTAACATACCATGAGCCCAACGCAAAATTCTGTAGGTACATGGTTTATGTTATAGAAACCTTATTTAAATTAAAGATTTTAATCTACAATTGAAATAAGGTTTCATTAAAAATCACGTTCAGAATTAGAATATAAGAGTACTAGGACATTGAACATTACCTAGATAGTGCTAGATCGCTATCCGAGCCGACCTCTCCAGGCGGGCCGCGGTATTGTAAGAACGACGCCCCTCCCGGCACTCCCGCGCCTTCGCCGCCCATGCCCCTGCGGAAATATTAACATTAATCTCACAATTAACATAAAATATTTAATTTAAGAATACAATACTTAGACTATTTGACTTCTAAGAGATTTTTTTTAAAAAAGGCCTTTTAGCTTCGATCAAATCCTACATGAATTTTCGAATTACTCTTTAAAATTAGAATGCCTAAATTAGTTGCATTTTAAAACTGTAGAGTTCGTTTACTTTAACGCGAATTTAATAAATGTTAGGAAATACTAGTCCATTGGAATATAATTATTTTCAATTTTATTTCAATCACGAAATCACTAAATACTAATTCGATTAGATAAAACTATTTTTTAATTTTAAAAATCATATGGGTTATACACCATCGTGCTATGATAATTAAACAGAATTGGAATAGCAGCAATGAATGCAAGACATTTGACTAAACATTGGCATCTATATAACTCTTTGACAAAATATATTCCTTACTATTCCTAAACAAAAAAAAAGGTCAAAGAAATAACTCTCACACATAATTTCTTCGCGATCCTTGACTCATGTACAAACTAAATTAATCTTAATACCTAAAAAGATCAGGGGACGAGACGGACTTATCTTTGTCCTGCTTCCTGGGGCGGCCGCGGCCCTTCTTCCGCGGAGACGCTTCGCTGCGGCCCAGGCTGGCTGATAATGTGGGCAATGACGCTATAACATTGCATTTTATTTAATCATTTTAATATTAATATGTAAAGAAAACTTTTTTGTACTTTTTTAGGTAAATTGGGCAAACGGGGTAGGAATTTTGGTACATTTAAAGTTGATTTTATTTTTTAACAAAAATTTAAAAATAATTAAAATATAAATTACTCACACAAAGGAACCTATTTTTTTCTATTTTTGTAACCTTTCTGTCAAAATACTATCAGTTGTCCAGAAAATGAATGAATTGACATTCACACCAATTGTAAATAGAGTGAATAGACATCATTTTTTTGGGGTTTAATGCACATGATATGATCAGTTGAGTTTTAAAAGATAAAAATCAGTTTAACTTGTCACATGTAAATATTGTGAGAACTTAGAGGTAAAAAACTTTGAGAAATATAACTAGTTAACATTCTAATTTTGACCTTATAGCTAAATAAATGATAAAATATTACCATCAGATCCGAAGCTCTTAGGCGGCGTAGCTAAGGTAGAGGGCGTTACTAACAAGGTCGGCTTTCTTAGACCGCCCAGTAGTCCGAGTCCTATAGAATATTAATAAAAACAATATTTACTTTAAAATATAATCAATACTTCTGTACAGATAATATGCTATTTTTATAAATAGAAATATATGTAACAAATCAAATATTTATTTTGCTATAATCCGCGATTCAATTAAATATTTGAAAGATATAGCAAGTAACGAATAAACTCAAAAACTACTGGGCCGATTTAAAAAAATCACTATCCCTGACTTACATGGGCTACATTTCAAATACTGATACCATGACTTGCTTAGTCCATGCGTAATCAAGAGCATATAAAATAATACAGATGATATTATGTATAAATTATGTACATGTATATTATTTAATTCATTTTTTTATGGGATAGGGCGGGCAAACGAGCTGACAGGTCACCTGATGGAAAGTGAATGCTGTCGCCCATGGACATTTGCAACACCAAAGGAGCTACAAAATGCGTTGCCGACCTTTTAGGGGATATGAAGGGGGAATTAATGGGCAAGGGGCGGGGAATTGGGCCTCCGGTACCCTCACTCACGCGACAAAATACGACGGAAGCATCATTTTACGCCGGTTTTCTGTGAGGCCGTGGTATCACTTCGTGGCCCATTCGTGCAAGTGCATGGCTCTCCCACGGTAAACACGGTAATCACGATAATTCATACAATAGCCCATTCACTTCAGACGCCACTGAGTCTTAGAATTCCTTATCGTGTAAGTGGGGTTATAATTCCATCTTTGTATTTTTGGTCTATGTCATAGACTCAGTGATTATATACATATGTATGTATTAACGTAATAATTTTCATTATTTACCTGGAGTTTCTGGTTGCTTCGGTGGAGATTTCTCAGGCGTAGCCAATTTCTGCGTCCGTTCTATACTCTTTCTGGTTAGTATGGGTGTTTCGGAATCAGTTGTCGGAGTATCTGGATAATAAATATTACTATTAATAAAAACTTTTTTTAAATTAATCGCCTTACAAGTTTTTACAATATTTTGAATTCCACAACATTCTGAAATTTTCAGCGGCGGGTGTTCGGGAAGTAGGTATACAAAACACGATGAACATTAGCAGACACTTTCAAATAAACGCAAGCTTTTATTATATCATGGCCATTTAAAATGTGGCCAAACTTTGTCAGTATTAAAATTCGTTATAGTGGTGTAACAACGTAAGTTTTTAGGTATGCACCGACTTACCGAGTTATAAATAAGTATTAGCAAACGATAGACGTCTACTACTTTACTATATACGAGCGATCAAATCCATACAACTTAAGGTTAACCCACCCACCCCCTTTGATGCGATTGGTCTCGGGATGTCCGCGCCGCATCAGCTAACGTCGCACATGCGTGAGTGGTGTGTTTCTAATCATACCAAATGTATGAGATGAAAAAAAGATATATGTCACGCGCGTCACGACACACCTTATAAGTGTAACTCTAGCATAACTTGTTACATAATTACCCAAGTCCCTTGTAGGCCTTGCGGCGGAGTGGGCGGCTCGCCCCCGCCCCCTGCGACCCCTCCGCCCCCGCCCCCGACCCCGACCCGTCCACCAGTTCCTGTTCACCTTGCCCTTTGCCGCAGATGGGGATGATGCGCGCTAGAAAGATATATAGTGTGTTTAGTGAAGGTTTTAGAAGTATTTGACAAGGTAATTTTTCGTTACATGTATTGACTGTTTCGTTAGTAGCACCGAAAAATTAATCAAATACCGAGTAATTTTTACATTATCAAAAAACTATCAAAAGTTGTACCACAGAGTAGATAAAGTATATAGAGACAAAGTAAGTACTACAAGTGCGTGTAGTAGTGCAAATTTTTTTTTTCTGTATACTTTATCTATTCAGTGGTTGTACTGAGAGAACTTTTGTAACGTAATAAAGATTAAATAGGTCATATTTAATCTTTATTACGTTACAAAAATTCTAAATATATTTTTTATAAAAGTAAAATTGCAAAATAAATTCATTCTTTATCAAAATATATAATTATATATTTCTATAAATTTCACATTATATTCATGGATTCTCACAAAAAATTCTCTCAATGGATAGGAAAGTAGGTCAATAAAAAACATATTAAAATTTAAAGTTTATAATTATGTTTACCGTATTATCCTCGTCTGTATCCCTGTGTACACTCGGGTTCCGTCGTTCACTGCGCGCTACGGACACACCTCTCTCGCTTCGTGTATCTGTAACAAAATATAGCTATTATGTACTATGACTTTAGAACAAAAAAGATCTGAAATGGTACAGTAAGAAGAAAGCATAGCTCTCATCGAACAGTCACTGGTTCACACACATACACAGGCATGCAGACTAGCTTTGCTGAAATACAACTAAATTTATAATAAAATTCACTGTTTCATGTTTGACTTTCAAGAATACATCGAGGATATATTCTGAGTCATATCTAATAAGCACCACATTCTTCTGGATTAAACTTTTCTTAGTATTTACAGCATTCCTAATAGAAAGTAGACTAAAAATCTGATTACGTACCTAAAAAACTAATTTGTAACTTGATAATTCAAAAGCGCTTACCTAATTAAATACTGAAAATTCCGACGACAATCTAGACAACTAAGGCCTATTTGCTATCTTACCAGCAGTCCTCTCGCTATCGCTACTTGATCTCCGCACACTGCGCCTGCGCCTCACGCTGGGCTCCCGGGGCCTGGGCCTGGGCTCGTCGGCCTCATCGGCCTCGCCCGACCCCGCCAGCTCAGTCATCCCCGCCTCGATGACGTCACGTCGCGCCTGGCGGAATATCGGCGCGCACTGCTCACGCATTTTGATTCCGGCCCTGGTAAGAAATTGTTTCACATTCTACAACAACCTTCAGTAAATGGACAATATAGAAGTCAGTCATGCAGCGACGGATTTAAGCTTGGTGCCGCACTAAGCCCTAATTCGTAGACCGCTACTAGCTTAAAGAAATAAGGTCGACACCCTCCGTTCCCTGCCTAAATGCTACTTCAGTTAAAAAAAACATCGACAACCTCTGTTCTCTATCTTAAAAAAAAGCCAATACAGCTAATAAACTGAGAAGTTTAAAGTTAATTTGACATACTGTATAAGATACTTTCACAGTTATAGATGTTTACTTGGTTTTGGACTTTTTTATTTTAATTATAATAATAAGCGTATATGTTACTACAATTGGTTGCATAATATTTGGTTTACGCTTAAATATTTCATTCGTCATTTCATTAACACTATATGATAGAAGGTTCCAGGGTAAAAAAATATGGTGATTTCCAGTTACTTCTAAAACAATCAAATAATACCTAGGATTACAAATTACCATCCACATAAAATCGACTACGAATATTGAAATTTATTTACTCACTTGTAGAAGACAGTGTCCTTGTTATTGTATGTAAGACAGTTTTCAATCATAAGTTGAAAATCTGCCTCGACATCATCTATTGTTTTGTAGGAGCCTTTGTCCAACTTCTTGCCCATTGTGCTTAAGTCCATTGGATGTTTTACTATTGTACTATAATCAGGTACCTAAAAAAAGAAAATAAAAATCTTTAAAACAATTATTCCAACAATAAATTAAAATAAAATTGCAGAGCATATCTGTAAGCCATTGATTACTATTCAAATATGGTACTCAATATATAGTACAGTACAGAGTATAGTGTAGTGTATGGTACAGAGTATAGTGTAGTGTACGGTACATAGTACAGTGTAGTGTACGGTAAAGAGTATATTATAGTGTACGGTACAGAGTATAGTGTAGTGTACGGTACAGAGTATAGTGTAGTGTACGGTAAAGAGTATATTATAGTGTACGGTACAGAGTATAGTGTAGTGTACGGCACAGAGTATAGTGTAGTGTACGGTACAGAGTATAGTGTAGTGTATGGTACAGAGTACAGTGTAGTGTACAGTAAAGAGTATATTGTAGTGTACGGTACAGAGTATAGTATAGTGTACGGTACAGAGTATAGTGTAGTGTACGGTACAGAGTATAGTGTAGTGTACGGTACAGAGTATAGTGTAGTGTACGGCACAGAGTATAGTGTAGTGTACGGTATAGCGTATAGTGTACTGTACGGTACAGAGTATAGTGTGGTGTACGGTACAGAGTATAGTGTGGTGTACAGTACAGTGTATAGTATAGTGTATGTTACAGTGTAGAGTGTACCTCGAGTGGGTCGACGGGCTCGGTGAAGACGTCGCTGTGGTCGGCGTGTCGCAGCAGTCGTAGAAGCTTGTGAAGCGCGGCGCGTTCGGGCCGTAGCGTGTGCATGACACAGCGTTCGCATACACGTGTGTGCTCCGCCTTTAGCCGCTCGCGCTTGCGCACCAGTTCGCACAACAATCTGAACAAGTGCAGCAATGAGGCAATTTTGTAACTGAATAATCTAAAAGATGAATCATTTTGAACAATTTTAATAATACTGACCTCGCTCTTTCCAAATCTTGTCTTATTCTTTGCCAGTATTTCAATTGATTACATAGTTCTCTAATATTAACTGTACCGTCTTGAATACCTCTGGTACCTATAAATGAAGAAAAAGGGGTTTTTAATATGATTTTTCATTCAGTTTCTTATTTTTATTCAATGTGGGCTGACTGACTATGTTTCATGTGTGGTTTGACTTTATAGAAAAAAACAATAGGCACGCGCACAACGGGCAGGTAAAATTAGTACCAGTACTATGGGACTCATGATATGCTGCTAGTGTATTTTATAAGGGACTGTGGTGGCTGCTAAGGCTCTTCAATCTTCTTATAGAGGCATGCCACTCTGTGTGCGGGCTGCGGTCTGTGTCGCTTGAGTTTCATGCCATCAGACACGTTGGTATATCTGATATATTAGGAGTGAGGGTACGGACCGTGGTGGCTGGTGAGGCTCTGCAGTCTCCTCAGCAGCGGCACTCCGTTCCGGCTGTGTCGCTTGAGCGTCCAGTAGGCGAGCAGGCGCTTCATGAGCTGAGCTCGAGCGGCGGGAGGCCCATGAGCCAGTTGAGCGATCTCAGCGACTCGCTCCGCTGGTAATGTGGGTACCAGCACCACTGGGGCCCAGGTCCGCTTTAACGCTAGGACGCGGCGAGCCTGATCGATGGACTTTGCGTTAATTTTATTATGACTTTTAATAATTTAATAAATGTTATTTAATACAACTTTTACAGGGTAGATGTAAGATATGGACACTAATTAAAACTATTTATATTATACTAGACTTCGAACCGGTAGAAAGATAAAATAACGCGAAAAATACGAAAGATCTTTTTTCAAACAAATTAAATACCTTAACTAATAACTCAACGTAAAATGCAAAATTCTGTGTAATTTTAAATGACTGCTAAACAAACGTTACGAAGAAGCAAATTCGCGGGCCCACGGAGCGGCAACGGCGCATCGTACGAGTATTTTCATTCATTTACAAGGGTAGGCGCATTCAATGTTAGACAATATACATCATGTTCAAAATGATAAAAAAATTAAAATGTTCTAGAGACTAAACAACTGTTCTAATTTAATTTATTTTTTGCACAGAAGTCGACCTTGTATAAAAATATATCTTATTATTTAATCTGGGATTCTAACTTTACATCTGCAAAATTCTGAAATTACAATATGAATGTGGAACAAGCAAATTAACATCACTAACTTCAGAATTACTAACACAAACTAATAAGAATATTAGCAGTTTCATACCTGTTTTATTTTTTCCCTTCCCTTTTGTCGCACTGCCGATAGATCGGTGGATTTATTTTCTCCTTCAGATTCTTGCGCTCTCCTTTCCTGCAATAATCATTAAATACAAAATTAATTTAGATTTCGTTATTATTGTATGATTATAAAACATTCATTTTTTTTAAGATAGTAATGGATAATTTATTTATATATTATGTATCAAAATATTAATTCTACCTGCAATATATGTGCCGGTGTATGTGTGTCGCAATACGCCATTTTAGCAACTTGCACTGGTTGACTAGGGTCCCGCCCCGATCCAGCCGCCTCCATTTTCATATATAAACTAAAAAAAAATTTAAAGAAAATCAAATTAGTAAAAGTAAAACTTAGTAGTACTTAGATTTTTATTAATTCACTTTACAAGCCTGTGTCTTATTTTACTAAAAATATCTAAGAAATAGGCTATCGTGGATTTTTTCTACATAACAGTAACATTTTACCAAAATTTTTAGGTGAAAATGGTCACTAAAATAATTCCCGGTTTGCTCTGAATTAACTGAAAAAATTGATAATAGAAGTTTTGTTACTTTTTTTATTCAGTATATCCGTATGTCATGTCATCTGTATGTCTCATTTCAAGATCCAATGATCTAACTGGGGACCATTAAGTGTGAAGTAGTTATTTATTAATTCACCCCGCCTGTTGCGCGCACGTGACGTGGAAGGCGGAGTAGCAGTTGCTCCGGTGGCACTGTATGCAGGCGCCCGCACCACGCTGCTTGCACACCATGCACTGGAGCTTCCATCTCGCGGCCGGGATCATTTCTATTGAATCTGTGGATGTTATGTGACTTGTTACCGTCTAGTGTTTTATTTACACTTGGCTTAATCTATTTTTATTTTCGTAAAGTAAGTTTGTTTTAATTGTAAGTACCTACATAATTAAAAAACTAAATAAACTCAAACTGTAAACTGTAATGTACTTAAATATAAATCAACTAACAATTTTATTAATTTGTAACAATATCAATACATTGCGAAAAGTATATGTACAACAAAAGTCTAGCCTTTAAATTTATTTAAGAAAAATTTGTGATAATTTATTCTATCAAATCAAATAATATATATAATAAACCTTAAAATACTAAGTATGTCTTATTATAAACACACCAATAGGCTCCAAGAAGACTGTGTTAGCAAATCGTACTTCAGGTATCCAAAGAGCACAGACGACATGCGCCCATGTACCTTGGTCTGTCTGTTTAAAGGCTCCTGTAAGAAAGAAACATTTTTTGTAACAGAACGTGCCGCATTTACGTGTTAACTAGTTTATATAACCCATAACTTTGTCTGCAACTGTTTAATTTTTATAATTTTTAATTTCTATCGAATTTTTCGCAATAAAAAATTGCCTATTTTAGTCCAAAGCCATCACCATTTTAATGTTTAGCCAAATTAATTTAGGCATCTTGCCATAAAAGAGCAGCAAAGAGTGGTCATAATATTAGCAAGGTCTCATATAATTTATATTTTTTGTATATAAGAGCATGAAGCATTTACCTCCAGTATTGGGACATAGAACACAGTTAACAAGTCGAGAAGGTGACTGTAAGCAGCGTCTACAAAGCCACTGCCCTTCTGGAATATATGGCACCTGAAAAACATTTTCATGAATGTCACTATTTTTCTTTACAAGTGTGTGTAAATTTTAATGCAAATATTTTTATTTCTTTATAAACTATTAGATATTAGAAATACCAAAATGCAAAAAAATATTATAAATATATTGCCTTCTAATATTTATCTTGATGTTAAATACTTAAATACCTTGTAAGGTTCAACTTTGAACCAAATATTATAATATATGATATTATTACATCATTCAGAAATAGGTTTTATAGCAAAATTTAACTCATTTTAGGTATTACATTTGATCAATGACAATAAAAATTTATTTTATAATTTTCTACATTTATTCTACTTTCATCTATAATCTTCGACGTTACTAACCCCATAACAATCTTGATGTACAGCAAGATTGCACATGTCGCAGAATAATATGACGTTAGTGTTCTGACATTCCCCGTCCATACAAATACAGCAGACCGCGTCCTCGTCAACAGTAGCTGCTGTCTGTTGACCGCTTTGTGTTGCCTGCAAAATTATATCAATGATGATAATACAGGTAATATTTTATAGAGTTCTTTAATGGACAAACATGTACATTAAATTATGAGATAAAAATAATTGAGGATAAGTTTCTTCGAAGCTTTAAATAGGAAAATTGAGAAGGTTTAGAAATCCCTAGAATAACAAATAATCAAATAATTTTAAAGTTGTATAAGAACTTATAAAAACAAATAAACATTTTTCCTTGATTATTGAAAAAAAACTTAAATGAATTTGAATGAGTAGAGAAAAATATCCTATTAATAAGTCACTTTTAAATGAAGTAGGTCTCAGTAACAGAACTAAAATAAATAGTGATCTTACAATTAAATAACAATTCTTACTTGAAAATAAGATTCCTTCTCAAGTCTATCCATTAACAGTTCCAATGTGTCAACAGAGACTGGCGGCAAGTTCTGTTTTGCCCGGTTCTTGTTGATGATGGCCAGCCAGGCCGTGTCCTCTTCGTCCACATCGTATTCCACCTCTCCATCCAACTCCTCAGCTGATTTCTCAATGAAACGGATGTAAGCATTCGGACGAGCTGGCGCGTCGCATACTCTTTCATTATAGTCTGGTATGAGCTGTGAATTTAGTTTGATTAATTTTGTCATAGCTTTGAAATGAAATAAATTATTAGTCCCTGTGGCTTTATAGATTATCTAAACTTAGAAGAATAATATTCTGTACACTAACTTTTGCCCATGGCTCTGTCTACATGGATGTTGTTAATTACTAAAGGTAAGAAAAATGTGAACTGTCGTTTGAAAACAGTAAATTTTTCTAAAAACAGTAAATTTTTCAAATAATGCCCCATTTATTTGATCTAGAATTCTAACTTAACATCTGTAATATTTAATGTGTGAATTTGAATTAGTTGTTACAATTGATGATGAACCAACTCACTTTTTGATTTATAATATTAGTAAACATAATTATAAAATACCAAAATAAACAAAATGAATTACCCGAAAAGTAGCTTCTGGCAATTTCACATGTGGTTCAGGTGGAGGTTCAACAAAGAGCAATGGTTTATCCAGCTCCGCATTCTTCTTTTCCCATTCTTCCAAAGAAATAATCGGCAAGGGCTGATCAATAGGAATTCTACTTATTTTACCATCAATCTCAAATTGTACGACTTTCTGTGCTTCCGCGAAAGTCAAGGCTTCCTTTGGGGGACTTTGGAGGGCTATGTCACCAGTCGGCACGGCAGCCCGAGCCCTACCTTTTTTGCGGTTATTAGTTACAGCAGGAGTCGCCGGCGTCGGATTGTCATGATCGTAATTAACTAAATGGTACTGCAAGCCACATAAGCTTTTGTATACTTTATCGCACTTTTCCAAAGGACACTGATACGGAGGAGGTCTGTTTTGGCGTAGTTTCTTACAAAATTCTAAAACATCGAAGTCTAAACCCATTTTTTTATATGTTTACAGTACAAGTAACCCAATTGCCATTGCACTGCTCAGTAATAACGGCAGCTGTAATGGGAACTGAAATATTCAGACGTTCCACTTTTAATTTTTGTTATAAATACAAGTTTTATAGTAAAGTGAAAGGCATATCGAAATTGATTATTGAACTAAAATCCAAAGAACGCAGTAAATTCGACCAACTGCCAGCGACAACATGAAATTTTGACATTGAGAATCCGTCTCTACATTATCTATTTACATACAGTGTTACCAATTTACCAACTTTATTTTATGAATATCTATAGATACAATCACTACAAAAAATTAAATAGATATCTATCCGTCATAAACTATCTATCAAAAACCTCTAAAACTGTCCCTGCAACTCCATCTGCGCCCCTCTCCTGGACACAGCACTATTTATGATATCTAATTTTAAGGGTGTATTATCGTGTAACGCTTGACGTTGGTTTCTTATATAAAACGATAGGCTTTCAAGTGTCGAGTGTACAAACACTTATTCCCAGAAGGCCGGCAACGCAACCGCAGCATGCCTTATGTTGCAGATGTCCATGGGCGACAATGACCACT
>DVXP01000886.1:0-17268 GCA_018235645.1 Junonia grisea | reverse complement strand
TTTTATTGCATTTCTGCAATATGGGTATCAAATGAAAGGGCTTGTTAAGAGTAACTCGAAAAGTAATATGCCATCATTCTAAATCCAAGATGGCGCACCATCCAAACTAGCGGAATAGTTATTTTTAATGCATTTCAACAATATGGGTATCAAAAGAAAGGGCTTATTGAGAGTAACTCGAAAAGTAACATTACGTCATTCTAAATCTAAGGTGGTGGACTATCCCAGATGGCGGAAAAGATTTTTTTGATGCATTTCTACATTATGGGTATCAAATAAAAGGGCTTATTGAGAGTAATTCGTAAAATAATGTATATGCATGCGTGTGTGTGTCTGTGTGTGTGTTATTAGATATAATTTATAAAAAAAAATACCTTCCAAGAGTTTAAGGTCCTCATGTCGTATTGAATACAATGTCGGGGTTTAATAAATTTTCCAAATTTACACTTGTAAATATTTTTCCTCACTTAGATATCTATTATTTCACCTATAATATTATATCGTTCCCTTCTCTCCGTAGGAATTTATGTCAAGAGCAAACTTTAACTTTCGCTGATGTCATACCTGCTGAGTAATAAAAACACCCCTCCTTGGTCCTGTAATCGATATCGAGTACATTACGTATTTATTGCGAGCGGGGTCCCGGAATTACTGGGCAAAATGTAAATGTGCCAGTTCCCCGATTCTTGGCCTCATTTGAAGATGTTTGATCTTATCTCAGCCTTAGCAGACATATTGTTAGGTAGTAACGCTTAGGTACATCACCATCATCTTTTAAATCATATTTTTTTTTGTTGTTGTCGGATTTATTTGCCTTGCACAAAAAAGTAAATAAAGTTTGGGAATCTTTCACGATGGTCCCTTTAATGTTGAGTATGCAATGAATTCTAGTCACAAATGTTTTCGAAATTGATGCAGTTAGCATGCTCAAACATTATTAGCATTAGCAAGCAATTTCAGCTCAAACTAATAAGTCGACAATTTTCCCGTAATTATAATGTACCTAACAGCGGATCGGCAGTAAAAACGGTTCGTTCCTCTAATACATCGGCGATAACTTTAGAAAGCCGAGGCAGCTTTGTATAATAGCAAACCCTTTCAAAGTCAGCGTTAATTACTGTCGCCTAACTTAACCCAAACAGACTGCTCTAATAAACACCGCAATATCTCACTAATTAACTTCCTAACTCCATCGGAGTTGGCGTCAACGAGCTGGAGTGCACAGCCACGTTTATTAAAACCATAACATCTGAACTTGAATGCCATTGCATTTAACTAGTTCCAATAGTGAATCATAAAGTTGTAGGTATCGTGAAGATTCAATTCAATGTAAACTGTTTGTTCTATGTAATTATATATATAGATGGAAAAATTCTATCTAAAAAACCCTTTCTAATGTTTGAAACATCTGGTTAATGGAACTTGCGAAAGTTTCAGACTATATACGTATAGGTACCTAATGCGCAATTGAGATCGATGTATTGCGAGTCTCATCGCCCTGTGCAAATGTCATGTAACGTTATTATAACTTAAAAATACATTTTTATAACTCGTGACTCATTCCTGCACTAGCGGAGGGTATAAAACACGTCTACTACTATGATCTCCAGTTTTAATGACGTCACTTACATTACAATGAGTCAACGCGAACCGGGATGAATGAATCAATAAGATTATTCGCTATCGTATTCATGAGGTAAATTACTCTCGAACTCAATTGGAAATTTGTAGCATGTTGTAGGCATATTATTGTGCTTTATTTGGTAGTAGGTACCTATTATGGAGCTCGTTGCAAAAATACGGTAAGAACAATTTGACGATAACGGCTTCAAGTCGTGAGGGCGGGTCGACGAACGCGGTACATTGTGATGAGTCATCGGTCACCATCGCATCTTCAGTGCTCAATACATTCGCAAATCTTGACTGGAAAGCGGTAAACAGATAAAATACAATTGAATGGACAACTGCCATTCCTCGATCGTGAAGATAAATAATACTTTGGTCCCAAGACCATTGAAGTTCGTCATTATCCCAAGTGCATTAAACGTTCTTCAGATCCTCGACTTGACGTTTGAAAAGGTTTTATTAAAAGCGCTTGAAACTATTATTAGTCGACAGCTTCGACAAGAGAACAATGAATGTATACGTATTCATTTATGGAAAAAGTAATGACGGCTTGATGATGCGTCTTGTTCAGTGAGAAACACTTGCAGATAATTTAATTGTAAACATCGTGTAATGTACATTATTGACGTATTACGTTTAATGACATCAATAGTTATAATCTTACTATTTATTATTATTTAAATTGTACAGTAAATATTTACTATGTTTCATTACAATCATTTGTCTAAGAAAGTTACTACTACATTACGTAACTATACTTATAAGTACCTACATAATATGTATAATTGATCTTTGATCTGTAATAATAATACATAATTAATATTAAATTGACGCTTGATTAAAACTTTTTACTTGAACATATTTTTATAACTCTTTTTCTAATACCCATTAAATCATATAAGCGTATGACGTCATATGGTGTTACATAAGGTCGGGAAAAACAATCAATCATTTTAGAGCGTAAAGTAACTTTTGTTGTAACGAGTGTTGCGTATTACAATTTATAATTACTGGCAGCAAGGTTGCTTATACGGGTATCTATGCGAATGTTTTAACAGCTTTAAACATTTTTTTCGCATTTTTCCTTTTAAAGCAGAGCCATTAGATTTCAATTACGCTGATTGCATCAATTAAAATGAATTACGACTTTACGTTGACTTATTTCGACTTCGTAATTTTTTATGTGTTCGAAATTGAATAATAAGGTAGGATTTACGAAACGTGCAACATGTGATTATGTTACTCGGATCCTTGTAAGAGATAAACTCGTACGTAATACTAATAAGAAATGGTTGACCGGTGGAGCATGGGCTAACGGGAGTCACACTCGGAGTGCATTCGTAATGCGATATGCCGAAATAATATTGCTTGTAATTTCATATGTCGCCTCGAGATTTCCTTACACCAATCGAAATGATTTAGCAACTACTGAAATAATATTCTAATTCAATGGTAACTAGGAACATTTATTTGCAATGGATTCATTTTAAATGGTTTATGTTATAATATTAGAGTAGTACTAGAGCAATAACAATAAAGATGCAGAGTTTATTGCGACGAACGTGGGTCGCATGCGGCCTCTTGAACTGCGAGTATACGTTTTACGATCATTGATATCCAAAAATAAATAATTTCACCTTTAATCTTTTATGTTACTGATAAATCTTAGACATTGGATTCAATTGCTCGAATATTATAACTCTTTTATCTTTAAATCGTTATAATATTTGCTCCGTTACAACATATATTAATATGTAGGTGTACCGGGCAATATGTTAAAAATAAATTTGTTTTACCTCAAAAGTAATCCCGGAAAAGTTCGTCTTCTAAAAATTTCAAGCGAAAAGTAAGAACGTGCCTAAGACGGGTAAAATTTACGGTCGAGGAAGTTTCCTCCAACGTTTTTCTTATTACGGTAAACTTTTTGATCCCGCATCTAAAGCCAGGCGCGATGTTTGTGCTCGTCTGGTGGAAGTAAAGTACACTTTGCCCAAGTCAGTGCACGCGTACGACCCTTGCGGTAGCGTGCAAGTCAAGAGCTTGTTAAACTCAACACGTCTCCTGTCGAGATGTCGCAACTTGCAACACTAGCGAGCTATTTGCCTGTTTAGAACCACCTCTACATCTCTTTGAATTGAACTATACGTAGAACCTACGATGCTGTGAATACTATTTGAACAGTCGATAGAATTTCATTTCTAATTGGATCTGGATCTAGTTCGAGAGCGAGTAACTTGTGTATGTGTATTTTATTAATTTTAAAATACGTTTCTTAGTGGGGTAAGTGATTGATAATATTTTGGTATGACGGTAGTGTTTTTTCAACTTCTTAAACAAGTTAAGTAGCTATCGAGTGCGTGGCACTTGTTTAATCAACAAACATCTTAAAAATCTGAGGAACCTGTCGTTACACGAGTGTTTCGGCGCTTTGAGTACGTAGAAGTTATACTAAATCAATAACTACTCAGTATGTTTAAGACACTATTTATGAGCTCACCTTATAACAATATATGCAATAAATAATAAAACGAGGCTATTTAAGCTTTATATTGTATTAATAATATGCATGGAAATTATGTATTGCTTCTAAATCTAGTATTCAATAGTAATAATTTTGCCCGCACTTTTCAATAATCTTCATTAAGGTTGACAGATATAAAACAGTACGTGCGATGTTCCCGAGCCGTGTCTAGAATAAACAATAAGTTTGCTCCTACCATTTAAAAGTCCTGACACGTTATATCTAACTATACGCGCCTTATAGAGATTCGGTCTCGTTCAAATTATGCCGCCATTGTTATTAATGAAGTGAAATATTATCTATTTATTAGAAATATGCGTAAGTACTACAAATTAACTATTGACATTATCGCTAAAGAAAATACCTTGTTAACAAAAATGAAACAATAGACAATTACAGAAACTCGAAGCCCGTTAAGAATGCAACAAATGAAAAACCTCATTTCGTAGCATAAAATCGATTAACTCTTAGATGGAGTACATTCGAAATAGAGCACCGTTATCCGAATGTACGGCGCTGAATTCCAGAAGAGAATCGTGCTTTCAACCACAAACTAAGCTTTTGTCAGCTCCAACGAGCCGGCTAGCGCGGTTTACAAAGCGTTTGCTCCACCACAATTTATAAAAGGCTATTATGGTTAAGCGTTTGTTATTAAAACGTAATGCTGAATAAAACTACTTAAACATGAAAATGTATATCATCAAAGTAGTTAGAAATATGCAAGATAAAACATAATACTAAAATACAGCTATAAGAAGTCCCGCTACTATAAGAAGTGCGCTCTATTAAGTGAAACTCCCAGAGCCCACCGTGAATAAGACTGTCTTTTGTATGTTTCTAAGAAATAAAGGCAAGTCTGGTAAAACGTAGTATCATGGGCCATTATATCAGCGGTTCACTCTATTCGAGACGTTTTAATAGTGGCATGTCAGTTCCCGGGAGTGTTATGGCTTATGGCTCGACGGCGCAGTAACGGAAGAGCTCGGTGCTCGGTTCACAATTAGTGACTTGTCCCGTTACCAGCGCATTGTCCGCTTCAATACTCGCCTGGTAATACTCCTTTGTGTACCAAATGGAAGGTTCTCGGGTTGTTATTAGGCGTTTAGTGTTTCAGCATTGTTCGGATAATAAAGTTATTTAATCTTTCTGCGCTGGCGGAACTATTACTTCGTTAACTTCGGTCTGTGTAATTAACGAATTTTCGTGTTGACATTCTAGCTACATTATTACGTTAAAAACGGCTTAACGAAGCATCAATCATCACTTTTATGACTGCACCGTTGGCGCCGAAATTATTATTTCATTGTTCATTAACTATTTTGGGATGTCATCAAAGAATTTACCGGAGTGTTGATTACAGTCTTAATTAAGCTTATAATATACATATAATAACGGTTAACAAACGGTACGATGCGAAAAGGGAACCTACCCACAGGAAGTGGATCACCATGAATTGCAATGGCTTCTGGATTTTTTATCGGCCCTTTATAAATATACCCGGTTGTAATTATATCATTATAATAACAATATTGTAGTTATCATGCATTTATATCATTTAAATCTTTTATATCACAAATAAATGAAAAAACACTTTCTCTTGAAATGTTACTAAAAATCATAATTTTCCTTTCATATTCAATCGCCGCTGATATTTTGTATAAAACATATGGACCAATGGTAAAAATAACAAAGAGAGTTGAACAAAATAGAAAGCTCAATAGAGTCCGAGCGAGATAAAAATAGAAAGACAGGTTAAATGAGGGAACAAAAGACAGGGAGAGAAAAGCGAAGGTTACCGCCGGGCGAGTCCTTGATAGCAACCTTTGGGAAACCAAGCGACCTTGAGCGACGGAGGTTAAATAAGCCTCATTTGCAACTAATAGAATCTTCATTTTATATTTCTGCTGGCAGTATTGGCCTTAACCTACGATATTGATCTAACCTTATATGACGTCAATGTCTCGCAAGATTTATCAGGAATATCACCATTACTATACAAATAATATGTTGTCAGTGGTTTGAATTATTCCCTCCCATTCATCACTGTCACGTATCCAGTATCCATCACGAGGCGACACCCGAACGATCACCTGCCAACATTTGGAACGGAAGTCTAAGAAAACTATACTTGTAGGTGCACTCAATACCTTTACAAGAGACTAGGCCACTCTCCGCGTATAAGGAACTATAATCTTCGCTCGCATGCATCGCATTGCCGTAACCAAATATCGCAGGAGGTGGGCGGCTTTCACTTAATTACCCAGGTCTTGTTTCAACTAACATCTAAGCAACACTACATAACTATATTATACCATCATTCAGGAAATGGGATTATTTTCGAGCGGATATTAAATTATAGCCCGTAAGAGTGGATACGGTGCGGGTTCTTTTGTGAGAATGTTTAAATGTTGATTTAGATATCTGTTATAGTCGAAAGGTTGACAGTATCAAGCTCTATAGTAACTTGATTATTTGTACGGAAATCTCTCCACTTTATGTTTACTGCTGACCATTAACATAACCGATATTGTCGGCTACAGCAATTTAACATGATAATGGTTATCACAAGTATTAACTTAGTTAAACGGTTGAACGGACTTGAACACGTGGATGCGCACGCGCCGCCAATAAGCGTAGGGGGACGTAGTTTGTTAGAGCTTCGGTGACACCGGACCTTTTTTATATTCTTGACGGTCTCATCGAACACCTGCCATAACCACCTGTGGCAATTCGGTAGCTCGGATGTAACGATAACGAAAAAACAATTTGGAGGTCAGCCTGAATGAATCAGATTTAACACTTTAACATGAAGTAGAGATATAATGTTATTTCTTACGCATAATATTTGTAGGTAATCAAATTTTAATTTTTTCTTAATCGGTCAGTACTTATCGAAATAAATATATTATGTATCCACCATTAAGAATGAAACTCTATAGAAACCTCCTTTTAATTCAATTTCCTCACATTGGTTGAGATGAACGCTTGTTGATTCGATGTGTATAATTAATTTTATCGGGCTCCATCGTATGCTTTACGGGGACAGCTTAATAACTTGCCTTTAATATTTCGAAAACCTAATTAACGTCTTTCCCATAATATACCATGATTGCGGGTCCATTCATCTAATTGGTTATCGGAAGAAGGAAATATAATTAAAGATTTTATTAATGAAACAGTTTCGTTATAAACAAATTTAAAAGTCACTTACACATTGGTAATAATTAAAGTAATTTTAAAACTATCGTAACATTTGTTTAAGGATTTATTTGTGAAAATATCATTTCAAATTTGAACTGGTATACTGCCAACACGCAGTGTTCATTTTACTGATTGGATTTTACAACGAACCATATTTAATGTAGGGGCTGTAAATATTGGTTTCATATTACAAAGCCAAAGCTCGCGGAATCGATTCGATTGTTTCGCTGACCATGAACTCGAACCACCTCTCTCTCCGCCACTATTTCACGGAAATCTCGGAAACTGGCAAAAACAACGTGTTCACCGATATAGCACCGAAAGCGTTACGGCGTTAATACTCATACAATGGCCTATACTTAAAAATCATTAACCCTGTACACAGATTATTTAAAATGATTAATCGGAGCTTTCTGTTTAACGTAAACAAGATGTCTTATAATAATCTGAATGAAACAGATTTCATTACATAAGTAGATACACGGTAATAATCTTTTTAACTGTGCTTGTTCTTAATTAAATTTTCTACTTTACTACCTCGCTTAATGCTGAAATGTGGCTTCATAAAATTTGGTTGGCTAATTTGGTTTACGACTGAAGTTGTATAATGAGGACCAAGTAAAAGATATTTTTCCTCAAGAACAGATATTGGCAACGGTTATCTCCGCCCGCGACAATAATGTACTTGGTATCTCAAAAGAAAAGAGCAGCTGCATGCTGAACCCCTCTTTCAAATCATTGTCGGGCCAAGGGTCGTCCTACATGGGGAGCAATGGCCGAGCAACAAAAAACATAAAGCCCGGTATCCAGGTACCCGCGAACAAAAATGTATTGTGTTTTTTCTATTTATCGTCCGATTGGTTTTATAAGCATGCTCGATTTGATTTTCTTCAACGATGATTACTGTGACAGGAAAGAAATACAGCCGAGACGTTAGATCACGATGTGATCTTGTTATTGCTGTTTTGGTACCATTAAGTACAAGTTATCTTTTTTTTGATAATGTTTTATTTACAAAAAAGGAAGTAAAAAATAGAAATGCAGTTTACTAACACTCGACTATCGACAGAACTATTAACTTTATGGCGCCTATTACGAAAAATCGTTTGAGTTTCCACTTATACATTGTTATTACAAGCATTTTAATTGCGTACATGTAAATATAAGGTTTTAATTACATTCCATTCCATTCACCCGAATGAAATGAACAGGGATCGTACCATGTACCATAACTGAAGGTATTTTTATATTTAATATATTTAAAATATTAATATGATGTAATAAGAGGTATTTAATGAATCTTAAGAGTTAAAATCGTGTCAATGCTAAGAGTTAGCGTCTAAGAAATACCTACGTTATGTTTGTTTTTATTATAAACAATTCCTACCTTGATGTAAATAATGCTACAGCATTCGTATCTTGAATAATAAGTACCATAATGGCTAGAATGTGAGTAAAATAACTTTAGATAGTTCTGATATTCATATAATAGTATGCTAGGCGAATGTTGGAACGTGTTTGAAATATCCCTGATATAACAAGGCGCGCAAAATGCTCGTTTGTATCAGCTCCCTCGACCAGCTCCCCTTACTTAGCCGTCTGACGGACAGCCATTGGAAGTGCATTAAGCTATTAGTAAACAGTTAGTGTACACTCCGGCGAACAAGAGAATATCCATTATCAACAAAATAAACACATCCGCGATATAAACCGCAATTCCCCATAAATACCGAATATTTTCCATTGTTATACTGACGTTGCAGTTTTAGAGGTTTTTTTGTGACGTTGCAAGATATGCTCTCGTCTGATATTCGTTGAACTTTTATTAAAATATCAATACGGTTACTTCAAAATATTATACGCTTCCGGAATGTGCAACATTTTATCAAAGTCGTTTAACAGTATTATTTCGTTATTTGGAATTAAAACATAATCATTTAATTAAATAATTAAAAAGTAGAAGATGAGAAGACTATACAACGTTTAAAACTAATAAACTCTATCTAACGTATTTGTAGAAACAGTTGGATGGTCGCGAGGCGGCATCGTCGCGCGGGCGCGTATCGATCGCGTTCGCCGCACCGCCGCGGCCTGCATACGAATACGGGAATCGTTCTTCGCTCAGCCAGCCCTTATCATACCACCAAAACGGGGTTAGACCCTAAGCCCTCGTTAGCGCCGTGACCTTGCTGATTGTTACATCAACATACCATTGTCCCACTAACATTATTCACGGCTATTACTCCCTCTCACTATACAACCCTTTTGTCATAAAAAAATCTAAACCATCGATGTTATGGCACCCAGTGGACGTCGCATGAAGTAAATTGCGAAAGCTTTCCTCAATTTGTACGGGCGCAAGGGACGCGACCTCATTCTATAAAATTGCAAGACTAACAATGTATAGGTATGTCTAAATACCTACCTACACTAATCTATTACTTACTAGTGTAATGGATATACTCGTTCTATTATCTTTTAGATTAGACACATCAATTATTATAAAATGAGGTATGTAACAGTGTAGTAATTAAAGCATGTTTCCATCTAAGTTTAGAAGTCCACAAAGCTAACCAAAATGTCACTCCTTTTAGGATTTTCTTGCGGCTTTTTTTGAAACGCAATTATACTTTGAGGAGGGCGCTCCCTGAAAATTGGCGCAATTTTCCAGCCGACAAGGCCGCTTATTGCCTTGCGGAAATACTTTCGTCATAACTGCCACGATCTAAGCAGGCTGAAATTCAATTAAAGCAATCTGGACAATAAAATATTATTTTTAAAAATAAGTTTATTTTCATGTTCAGATCATAAAGTCAGACCAATTTATTTCTAGAAATATATTAGAACAGGAAAAGTTGACTGACCTAAGGTTGTTATCTAATTATTCATTAGCTTCAAATGCATAGCGGTTAATCAATGGCGGACTAAGCTAATCAAAGGAACGGAAATTGATCACTAGTCATCGGCCGGCTCTCGTTATTTGGTAATTTGCGACGTTTGGAAACCCGAATACCAACTAACTATTTTTTCCTATAATGTCCAGAAGAAAACTGAAGTCCAAACATAAATACTTAAATAGCAACTTGTTGCAGACGACTTTCTAGATACCAATGATTATATAGCAGCGTGACCTAGAAAAGAAGTAACAACATACTCATTTGAAATGTTTACAACTATACTCATAATGAGTAAACCTTATTGTAATTCGACCCTAAGTAAACTTCCTAATGTCTGTGACATCAAGACTATGGCCTTGCAGATCAATACGTCGACGCCAAGTGTTCGGTGGCGTAACGACTTCAGCCGACTAAGTTAAGTTTTTTATAATCAAAGCTCTTGTATAAACTTAGAGGCATTTTTTTGTCCTCACGAAATATAGCATGATCTGCTGATCGCGTGCAGTAGTACAATCGCCAACCGTAAAAGTGTAAATTAAAGTTATCTCAAGTAATTTAAAAGATAGTAAATTCATTATTTATGCCGAAGGCAACCGGAAATTGGTCATTAAACGTGAGATGTGATTCATTCAGATATTTTTGAAGCTACGTCATATTATTCTTACGAATTCGAATTAATTCATTTTGTATCTTTACTACCTATTGAGGAAGTAACACTGAACCAAGTACCATAGGCGTTTGTACGTGATTATTTGTAATAATTCGACGGGCACGTGGATTTAACGCAGCTGTCGCTGACAATGCGATATCCATAGATTTTTTTCGTTGGCAGATGTTGCGATTTGCACATTCAGTGATTTTGCTTGAACACCACATTGGTTGAGTTTATTCATTTTTGTTCCAATGTTTACGTTCGTTTCGAACTTTATCTAAGTTAATATTTTGAAGTAAAACATTTACACACAGTACAATAGTAACGGGATACCAGATAACCCGATGTCTTCCGTGACCGGATGAGCTCATAGGTGGATCGCTGGTTGAGGGTTTGTCCCATTGCATAAGTCTTGTCGTCCAAACAACGTGCATGAACCGGTTTATAAGAAACGTGTTAGGAGGTCCTTGTATTTTTAAATGTTGCTCTAGTCTGCTATACTCACCGAGATGCTCTTGCAATTACATCATAAAATACCCCTGTAGATACATATCCTTAGAATACTCTTGGAATAAGTGTATGCCGTCTCATTCAACGTAAATAAATCAAAAATTTTAATCATGTATTATCTTGTCAGTGTTAGTAAATCTTCAAGCTATTTATATATTTTTCCTTAATCAATTCAGATACAATTACTCAAAAAACAACATACCTACTACCTATCCACTTTGTTTTTTTTTAAATCATCCATGACCAGTTTCGTGTACTTTCGTACATGATTAACATTAGATAAATATGTGTTAATATTGAGAGCAATTTATTTAAGTGGTTTTTTGCTTATTAGATCGAACATTTCTGTTTTGTTCTTACCTGTTGTTGGAAAAGACCGGCGTCAATAAGCGCGGGATGAATAAAGAAACCTTTAAGATTCACTAAATTCGGTTCCTTTTTAAAACGCACTATCACAGAAACGGTTGGAGCACTAGACAGTGAAGTTTCGAAGTAATCCACAGATGTAACGATGTATCAGAACAAGTGAAATCGAATGATTAAACGGGGAGAATATGTCGATAGGGCACCGCTGCAGTGCAGAGCCTCTGGTAGACTGGCGTGAGGCCGCTCGGTGCGGTATCGCAGTAGATCGCTCAGCCCGCGGCTCGCTGGAGCGACGCGACGATACCCCGCGCGCAGCGGTCGCCTGCCACGGTCACCGTTCGGAACTCTCCCAAATAACCGTCGTTAATTTCAAATTTCCTTGCACGAATACATGTATTTTTGAATTTACGACATTTAAATACACGCGTGTCATGCAAACTATTGTAAAGTATACTTTTTTACAAATAAATTCAATTACATAATTTCTTGTAAGCTCCGTAGCCTTCCTTTCTTCTCAGAATAATAATCGATTTAATCTTAGATTTATTTCATAGAATTACATTATTAGGCATAGTATTCATTAAAACGGATTACTAGGTAAGTATATTACATAATAATAATGATGTAAGTAAATAATTATATGAGTAATAAGACACCCAATCTCAACTTTAACAGGCTTTACCTACCAACCTATTGTAGCTAACAATAGGTTGGTAGGTAAAGCCTGTTTATTATGAATTTTAATCTAATTAGCTGAAATACTTTAATTAAAAAGTGTCGTGTATCATGGTGCTGTTAATATTAAAATAACAAAACCTGTTGCAGTGAAGACGATATTGTGGTTGATTTTATTTTATTCAAAAACTGACTACCTAGGTTACGTACTTAGGCAGAAAAAAAAGCGTTTTCGCAAACGCTTGGTAATTCTATTCATATAAAATAAGTACATATGTATGTATGTATGTATGTATGTATGTATGTATGTATGTATGTATGTATGTATGTATGTATGTATGAATGTATGTTATATATACCTATCTAATATTGTGATTTTAATGTTTTATATTACAACAGCTATGTTACACTGCATTTGAAACTTATACCCGGATGAATTTCCGGTTAAGTGTATTTCGTTACGGGGCGATTCCAAGAGAAAAGCAAGGTGGTGGTTGAAAATTCGGGGTAGATGAATTAATTACGGTGGCGGTAAGCTGACACCGGCCGACTGCCCCGCCTTCCGCCATTAAATTAGCATGTGACGCGGATAACAATTACTATGTCATACTTATTCCATTATTATTCATAAAGTCATAACGCTATTAGACTGGCCACGGATGGTTTAATCTAAGGGTTGTGGTGAATGTTTTATTTGTTTTACACGTTTTATTACCTATTGACGAATTAAATAAGTGGACACCACACTCCGCTGTATGAATAAGTCCACTTCATGAATTATTTATTTACGTTGTTAATAGTTTTATCGTGCGAAATCTATCTGTTTTAAATTTGTGAATGAATAATTGATTTCGTAAGTCCTTTAAGTTATAACGGCTAGATAAATTATTATTTATTATTAAAGACTTTAATAGGTAGGTACGGTTAAAACTGGCAAGATTGGTCGAATATTTACCCTCCAACGTTTATTGAAATACCTACATATCTACAAAAATGCTTACATATTTATGATCGTATTAACTCTACGTGCTGTAGAATATGCTTATCTATAGATGCATTAAATAATCCATACATATAAATAAAATTAAACCGACTGTAATATCCAAATAACAGCTTTTTATTAAGGGAATACGAATATTACATTGAATGACCGATCTGGCGATGGCGTAGGTGCCTTTAGCGCCGGCTGTTGCGGGTTCGATCCCTGCTCGGGGCAAATGTTTGTATGTGTACAAATGTTTATTTCTAAGTTATTAGTTTGTCCTTATGGGCCTCCCCACTGTACATTGAAGAGCACGCAACGCTGTCTGTCCCGGACGTCATGTCACAAACACCTGATAACCATCATTAAGTACTCATAGTAGGTCAAATATTCTACTCTAGATGATAATGACATATACTCTCGGGGTTGCGAAGGTCAGACGGCAATCGCTCTGTGTAAAAAACCTAGGCTAGAAAAAATAGCAGACCCTGATTACAGTCCGAGAGTAAATGTTAGGGAATTGATGATGATAAATGATAATACTGATTAATTTTTTATGAGGATCCTAAAAGTGAAGGTGCGGACAAATCAATGTTTCATTTTCTTTTATTTGTTATTTTTTTATTCTATTCTTATATTTCCTAGAGAAATAAAAATTAACTGATACACATATTTTAGTATTTTTTTACACCTAGGTACTTGAGTCGATTAATTTCGTTATCACACCGGCCCACCAAAAACCAATTAGAAAAAGTCTTATAAGTGCATCCTACTCAGCGATAGATGGCGTTTTAAGGTTATAGTTGTTAATAACATATAACATATTTATTATTATGTTCAATTTTATAATAAAATTAAAGTTAAATATTTGTTAAAAATCACATTTACTAATTATTTTAAAATTTTATATTTTTCTTAAAATATTTTCCGCAAATGGCGACATCTATTATTACATTACAAAGTTACAACAAAAGATTACGTTTTAGTTTGTTTTAATTTTAACTCTCAAAAGAGGGCGCTTTATTTGTATAACCAATATTGCTATTGGCTTGAATTATTTTTATGACATATCGAATAATTCCAAACAAAATGTCATCACAATAGCGGTCGCCATTACATATCCCTTAGCAAATTTCTTATTCGCGAAAGGAATTGCTTGTGTCAAACAGCCGCGCGCGCGAATTGTGTTAATTTGAGTTAAATAGTGAGTTATGAGTTAAGGGTTTTTTAAAGGTAAGTTTTATTAAACGTTTTCATTTAAAAACTGTTATTGATTCTTATTTAAAAACCATACTCTCATCTTCATCATCTTTATTATTTCGTTTAATGGAAACATTTTTGTAATATCTATTTATTTACGTTTTATTTTTCTTTCAGATGGCACCTCCTAGGAAGATAAGTAGACGACAATTAGAGATATTGGTGGATTATCTAGAAGAGCATAAAGAAATATCAGGAGGCACACCATTTTTGCCGGTAGGCTTTCACGCAGCTAAATTAGAGTGGACTATTGTTGCAAAAAAATTAAACGCTATTGAAAATGGTGCACAAAAATCTGCAGAAGGCTGGAAGAAAGTGAGTTTATCAGATAAAATAGCATAAAGGTCATACATTCAGAATTAATGTTCTTATACACCCCTAATAAAATAATAAAAAATATTGATTTACTTTTTACTATTTATATATGACTGTTGTTTTACCAAATCATGAAATTAAATACATTTTCTGTAATTATCAAATTTTTTCTATCAATAAAATTTATTTTAATTTTTTGTAGTATTGGTTTGAATGGAGGCACAAGTGTAGAAAAAAGGCTGCTAATATTCAAAGTCAGTTAAACAGTTCAAGCAGTAGCCAGAAAGCAACACTCAGTGACATAGAGGTGCGAGCTTTGAACATCAATGGTAAAAAATATCCAGATCCCATTGTGCGTTCAACAAAAAAGTTAGAAAGTATCCCCTCTGACGACTCGGACTCTGAACAACAATTAAAAATTGTTGAAGAGCAAGATAAGGTTGAAGAAAAAAAAGATGTCAAAGTTCCTAAAAAAAGAAGATTAAACAAAGGTAATATTTATTAAGTGACTTGTGACAAGACTTTAGTAGAAAAAATAAAACAATAATGTGTTCTAATTGCCAGTCAGAACCAATATTAATAAATGCAATGTTATAGTGATTCAATTTTTTATTTTGCAGCAAAATTAAATCGCAGTGGTACACCACCACCCGAGTGGGCAATGGATTTAGAAGACCGCAGGATAGCAGCAGAGGAAAGAATTGCCAAAGCCCTTGAATCTATTGCGAGTATGATGCGGGTTCAAGAGGACAGGCGGAGCATCATTGAGGAGGGAATTGCTGAAACACTGACCAACATCGCTGGCAACCTGCAAGAACTTAATTTTAGTCTAAATCAAAAGAATTTACAGCATTTACAGCAAACAAACCATGATCAGTCAGAGTCAGCTGCAGATATGAAGGATATGATATTTCTTTAATACACAACGAAAAATTAAAATGAATGTGTAAATATTGTTTATGAAAAAAATAGGCAGATTTTTCAATGAAGTCAATTTTCAAAATAAATTGTAAAATTTTGCTAAATGTTGGTGTAAATGGATTAATTTGGTTCCTTCAAGGGCATTTATATTGTTATATAATATGTTTAGTTAATTATTGTTTATAATTATATTATATGATAAATTACGCATATACGAATTTTGTACAGACAAAAATTTTATATTACATTTTTTCCTTTAATTTTTAATAATATGATCTCAAAAACTGAGCATTTTTGTCTACTTTTGAAGTGCAATATTACGAATGCTGCTAGAAATACTACACTTTTTCACTTTTATGTTGAATTATGAATAATCTTAAAATGCATTCTGAGATTAAGAAAAATATAAGACAAAAGTTTTATTTTATAAATGCTAACGATTTATAACCAGTAAAACAAAAATGTTTATTGTTAAAATGTCATTTTACTTCCTGAAACCATTGTGGATAATTATTCATAAAATAATCAATTTTTTTTTAATAAAATATACTATGACTGATGACATATTTTATTGTATTATTTTTTGTAATTTGTAAAAACTTTAATAAAAACTAAACCTTATAGCTATTATATACAAATTCTAAAAACCGTATCATGTAAGAATTTGCATTTAAAAAATAGGCATAATTCATATAAATCTCCAGTTGGATTAACAAAAAAAATTTGATGAAGCGGTTTTAATAGTAATTGAAATATTTATTTAAATATTCTCAGCGAGAATCTACATTCCGAGTCGGCGGTAGATTAAAAAAATGACATATAAATTGACGATTCAAAAGAGCTGCATATTTTTCTTTCTTTGAAAACCAAACTACCCTCTAATTATTATTTATCATAATACCCTCACATTTATATCAAAGTCAAAATATTTAAAAGAATCTCAAACCTACTATCACTCATCTCCGACAGGCATGGAGGCGTTAGAGACGAGTATCAACTACTGGGAGGACGCGCTGGCCGCGTTCTCAGTGGGCGCACGGGGGGGCGTCTCGGGAACACTGGCGCTCACGTCGCCCGAAGAGGCCGAGTTCTGCCGGGAGATCCAGGACCTCCTGCAGAATGCTTATCTGTTGCAGGTATGTGTTTTACTTGGGTTGAAGTGGAGAGGAATCAAAAGTTTAACTCTTGTTTAGCAAATGGGTACAGTTCACTTTATGGCCACTAGTTGGCGCTCGATGGTTCCATTTCTCCTCATGGCTAGTTTGCAAGTATGTAAAGGTAATTTTATAAATATAAAAATGTTAGTTATGAAGTAGATATACGTCCATGTAGGTATGTTGAT
>DVXP01000885.1:0-17271 GCA_018235645.1 Junonia grisea | reverse complement strand
TAGTCTATGCATATGTTTATAATTCCCACGACTGTATCTATTTTATTATTTTTTGGTTTTTAGTACATTTATCTTAATTGCGATGTATGTTTAACATAAAACCGTTTAACTTAAAAAGTTTTTTTACCAATTTTTTTATATTATAGATTCAGTAATAAATGCAATTTTACTGACGATATCGATCATTGCAACAGTTATTTGAATACTGTTTTGACTAGTTATGGAAACTATTATTGTCACAAACTTCATATAAATTCGTCCTGTAGAAATAATCTTTAGTATTCAAACCAACTGACCACCTTTTATAGGACTAATTAAAAAACCTTCTAAGCTATTTTTCTCAACATTCAGATTTTGCGTGCGTCTAAACATATCGACACAGAATCCCCTCTGCTTTGCACTCCACGTGCACTTGATGAAGACTGAATACGACAACTGTTTGGAGTGGCCGTTCAACGGTCGCATAACTTTCGCCATGATCAACCAATACGACCCTGAAATGACACAAAGAGACACCATGATGTCCAATTCCAACCTCATAGCCTTCAAAAGACCCACAACTGAAATTTGTGTAAGAGGTTTCGGTTATACAGAGTATGCAGTTGTAAGTGATGTGGTCAGAAACGGCTTCGTGAAAGATGATACGCTTATCATAAAAGTTAATATACGATATGTATGACATGAGGAGTGATTTTTATGTTTGTTGTCATATCGTTATGTTATATTTTTTGCAATTTTTACCTTAATGTTATTCACCTGTGCAAGATTATGATGCAATATTCTGATCAAATTTTTAGTTATTTTTTAGTTATTTTTTATCTTTATGAAGATCTAAGTATTATGTGTAACGATGTCCGTCCTTAAAGACATTATATTTAGTAGTTAATAACATAGTAATTATCATTAATAAGGTATAATTAAAAATAAATATCGAATATATAAAAATAGAAATTATATTGTTGAGATTTTAAGATCTGTTTTAATTTTTTTACTTGTATCCATTCCATGTTTTTATGTTTTACAATTGTAAAGTAAGTTTAATTGAAAGAGGTGTCTTGTATATTTTGATGTTATTGTATAGTATATATAGTAATTTCGTTATATTTTTATTGAAATAAACGACTTTTATACAACATTTTATGCTTTGATTTGTTGTTATATAAATGAAACACTTGGTATTTTTTTTAGTTACATATATTATGCAAGAATTACAAAACGTTAACATACAGCTAACTCTTAATAAAATATAGGAATATCGCTTATATCTAAACTAACGCAACGTCCATTTCATATCACATTCAACCATCACATTTTCGTCTCAAAACATTCATAATTTTTAAGTAGCAACACCAAATACTTTGACACATCTAATAAGAAAAATTTTGTAAATTAATAGAAATTTAAATACATTTTATTGCTCACAACCAAATAAAATAGAAATTGTACATCCAAAACAAAAAATATATTTTTCACTATATAAATTATGAAATACAAAAGAGTTATAGAACTTAATATGTATATTTAAATATTAAAATGCACACAAAATTTAATGAACAATTTCATTGAAACATTTTTTATTCACTTTTATAAAGTTTACACATTACTATTCCGAATATACTTAATAATTCATTATAATGGCAATACCGACCCTGATAATATAAAAATATGGTAACTGTAATTTTTTACACACGATTAACTGTGCCACTTTGTTTCAAACACTTCACGACAATGCAGTACCTCTTAACGCTGTAAAAGAGTTTTTAAATACCTTATATAAAGACTAACTCATCAAAAATAACTACAGAATTCTCAATTTATCTTAAAGTACCTTAATTTTTTTATTATAATTTATTCCAATTTGGCTAATTTTGCACCACTTAATTTTCACCGGTGGATATTATTCATATATTTTGAATACACAATATGTTCTTTTTCTTATTTTGTCAACAATTACCTACTCGCATTCTAAATCACGAATCTAGCGTCCAATCAATAAATAATGAGTTAATTTAGTTAAAAACACATAAAACATGGAATTCAGGAAGACTTAGGGGGATCAAATGGTATTTAACTGCACAATAACTGAAATACAAAAAATAATGTCTCTTAATCGGAATGTCTCAACCCAATAACGGAAAGTACAGCGTCAAAGAAACCATATAAAAATAAACTGATCCATATCAAAACTAAATCTAAACGTATCACAGTTACGGTAAATAAAATGCGCGTATCTAACACCCTCAACTAGTATTTTGTATGTTCATTTAAAACTGTATGTATGACCGCTTATTTTAAACTCTATACTTTATTTAATCTAAGTGCCATATGTAAAAATTAAAAAGTGTCGGTTACAAATGTATAAAATATACTAAATTACAATGCATTACTGAGAACTATTAATGTAATTATTATCAAATAATTATTACATATTGAGAAGTAACAAACGATACAGTACTTATTTAAAAAACTTACGATATACTCCTTACATTGTTAAACGTTTTAATTAAAACATGTTTTTATCCTTGTCATTTCAGAATTTGGATCGAAAGGGACAAAGCATATTTATTTCTAGACATTTAACTGACACTTTTGAATAATAAAGTTACAATCCACGAAGGATACACAAACATAGAATTACAGATATTCCATCTCCATACATGATTTATCAAACTTTATTCAAGATAAACATTAACCACTAAAAAGCAGATAAATCTTAGTATTAACTATTCGCCGTATAAAAATAACTGTAGTATAGTAATCTTACATTACAATGTGATTATCATATATTCTTAAGCACTAGTTAAGATATTATTGTTTCTTTCAATATGTTTATTAATTTTAATCTAGCGCACAGATTATTAAAACTTTTTTTTTTCATATGAATCTATATTTGTGATCAGTCAATATTGAAGTTATTTTAACACAGCTTGATAATAATATTTTGTCGTCAGCCATTTTATAATTCAATGGCGTCGTCTATTAATCGGATAAATAACAATAAGTATAACCGTTTACATAAACTAGGAATACAATAACAACTATAAAGTCTATAAAACTACTGAGACCGATACGAAATAGTTTGTGAAAAGAACCCCCAAGAATATAAACATTTTGCTGCCGCCAACTCATTGATACGTCTATACACTCAAACGAAACCGGTTTTTCAACACCACTACAGAAGTCACCATAAATCATAGACAATGGAGTACATCTGAAACGTAAAAGAAAAGTTTGTCTTCATTTTCTGCCTTCAAAAGGAAAATTGTCACTTAGTGTTGAGTGTCGTATTTTATTGTATCCCACTAATATAGCTCATTACAAACTAAAGACTCTTTCAGAGTAAACTTGCATAAAATAGACAATATATCTGTGTTCCATCGTGTATATGGTTAGTGGAAGAGAAAAGCCTATAAGACCGTCCCCCATTTCTATCCATTACTTTTCCTCTCTTTTCAATATTAGGGGGACGGTATTTTATGTTCATAATAAGATATTAGTTCTTTGCTAGCAAAACCAAAAAAATAAAAATGAACTTACAATTTCATTAAAATACTGAATCGATTGCTATAAAAATTTGCAGATATAAAATTTAATGCCCAGATTTAATAATATGACTTTTTAATTCGTAAAAAATGAGCTGTATCTAAGTTTCAACAATAACTGGCACTGGGCGGGGTCGCGAGCAAAAGCCAATACACAAATAAATCGTCAAAAGCATATACCTCGTCAGTTCACTGCGCGCGCTTCACCTGGGTCCCGAATAGGCAGCAAATGTTGAAGCCTCAGAGCGAGCCGCTCGAGTCGCCGGGGAAGTGCAGCGCGTTGTCGCCGCAGCTCGGCGTGGGGGAGGAGGGGGCGTCCAGCGACGCGCGGGACGCCGAGCTGAAGCTACTCGAGCTCAGCTCCTCTGGCTCCGCTTCGAAACGAGCGGTTATACCTGGAATTGTGATATTTTTGGGCCATTTTAAATGGAAATATTTTAATGCTTTTGAGCCTATAACTAATGTGAATGTTATATTGGGAAGATTAATTTGTATGGAATACTAATTCAAACGGTTCTCATGTATTTCAGGCACAATAAATTTTGGAGAAAATAATAGAAAAAAATAATTTCAAGATAGTTATAGTATCCTCATAAACCTCAATTGTAAAAATTATTGGCTGTATTGGTTTATTGTCTATTACTATTGGTTTACTAATATTAAAGACTAAGTAAACTAAAAAATAATCTATAAGTACTTTTGAATTTAGTTAACAATTAAAAAAATATTTCCAATCATTTATTATAAATGGTATGGCGAGAAGTTATAAGTATTTAAGTTAAAGAATTTTGACTGATGCATGTGAAAAAAACAAGATAAAAAATTCAAATATATTACAAATTTAAAAAAATAAATTACAAATTTCAAAATTCAAATCAACAAAATTTCTACCGAATTCAAAATTCTAGTAAACAAGTATTTTTTTAAGAATATTTTTTCCTATTCCCAATATCCTAATTTGTTGCAAAAAAAAGTTTTAGACTTACCTTCATTATTGTCCTAAAGAAGGATCCGCTCGTTTGTGGCTGATAAATAAAACTGCGAGATTTGGTTGTTGAATTGTCATTTTTAATTTTTCTAATTATTTTAAACACTCCATAACATTATCAACGTACAGTTACAGTGCTGCCAAATCTAAAAATTACATGTAAATTTTCCTACATCAGAATTCCGATTGCAATACATTATGGAGATAAAATACTTCAAGAACAATTTCGACTTAAAACGTTATTGTAAAATTTCAAAAATAATTCTTAATTTTTAGGATTAATAATTCTCAAAAATTCTAATTTTTAATATTAAGCAGCGATTTTAAAAATCTTATTTTTTATTTTATCGACTGATTGGACTGTCTGTTCTAACAAAGAGGTTACTTTTTAGTAAATTGTTACAATTTTAATACTTACAAGCGATATTATGAGTTGTACTTGAAATAAAGAAAACCTTAGAGATCTTCAAAGACACAAAATTTTTGTCTATTAAATTTCGTTAAAGTCAAACTAAATATAATATAAATTATAAAAATAATGTTAAGCTATTCACAACAGAATCATGTATTAATATTAATTTGTGGTTATACTTTTTTGGTTCAAGTTCTTTTATAATTCCATAATATTTTATTATATGCTACCATTTTATTCCTGATGTTAACATAAAGATGAAACAAAAAAAGGTTACAATAAAATTATTATTGGTAATGAACTAATTGGAAAACCTTCAAATTAATAATTATATTACAAGATGATTTTATAATATTCTATTAAATTCCGTGAGAGACCACCGTTTTTCCTAAAAGTTTATTTCTTTGATATAGAAGGGTATTCGATTAGATTAATATTCCGAGTTCTTAATAGCTTCATTATTTATTTAAACTAAATAACCCTAAAGTGAGTCAATTTCTTAAGTTTTTATATCATTATTTAAAGTGTGTAGAAAAACAATGTTTACAGTATTCAAATTTTAAAATAAATAATTTTTATTTCATTTCAATTTTTTAACTTATGATTTCATCGAAACTTCATTTAACTCTGACTTATTATAATTTAACTGTACAGCGAGATTGACAAAATGAGGTAAAAGCCGTAAATCTCAAAGATACTAAAACTAAAAATTTATTTAACTCTGTGTACAGTGCCTATGATATGTTTTTTAAACAATTATAAAAGTGCACCTGGTTAACGATTAGTACCACAAAAATATATTACAAATTTCACAATTTTTGGTCATTATTATTTATAATATACATATAAAATAAAATATAATACAAAATGAACTACATTATTTAAATAAATATACATAAATACATATATACACAGCACCTAAACGTGTTCTATTCTTAAAAGAATATCTAAAAAGGTACATACGTGTCGTCAACAAAATTACATAGAAAAAAAAATAAATATTTGTCATGATTTAACATAATATTAAGACTTAAAAAATAATAAAATAACATAATAAATAATACTCGTGGCGAACTATTAACACATATTACAAAAAAAGATTTGTACATCTAGACAGCAAAAGTAATACGGTATTATATACCCAAAAACCGACTTAGTCGTTTGGAACTTCAACCCAATATTTGAAAATAATACTGAGGTATTGTAAGATAGTTTAAATTAAGTTCGACCTGTAAGAATTATTATGCCTCCGACGACTTGTTTGAGGAAATAGGTAGTATCTATTGTCAATTTTCCTAACTTAAGTGTAAACTATTATCTAGAGCCGGTTGTTTACACTCGCCGAATGTTGAATAAACTGCATTTATAATCACAATTGTATTTGATTAACATCAGCGAGTATTTCGGCTGGTATATAAAGAAATAAGTTTATTGAAGTTTAATGTGCTTGCACTATTGTTCAAGAACCTCAGCGTAAACTATAAATTTTTAAAAAACTATAAATAAATAAGACAACGAATACGTATCGAGAATATAATATTTCAATAGTGGATATTGTTCGATAAGTTAATCTAGAGATTCTATCAACGTAAAGAATACGGCGATTAATTTCGAGTTAACGCTAACATTTCTTTACTGGCCTCGGTGTTACAGCGTGATAGTGCACCGCACGAAATAAACATTTCACTAAAACTACATCTAAATAAATTAATCGAAATAAGTACTAAAAGAGCACTGAACTGAAGTCAATAATCGATTTCTTGAGAAGACGAGATTATTTCTAAAAGAACCCAAATTTTTACTATACTTAACATAACCCCCTTTTTAATATGGATTAAAAATAAAATCATCTTAACAAGATATCTCTAGTCGATAAGATTTTTTATAAATTTTTCCTACATTTTTTTAAATTTTTTATTTAAATTTTTTTATTCATATAATGGTTACATGTAACCGTTAATTCTTGTAGACAATGAAGAAGCTACTCAATACAAGAACTATCAGCAATGTAAACAATATATTTCGTAATCACGTAAAGATTTTTTTTTTTTTGTATTTTATCTGTGCTTATCCACGTCAAATTTGCTTTGCTTAAATATAATCACAACAGTAGTAGCTGCGAGAATTCCACTAATAACTTTATAAACGTAGCCTATGTTAATAATGAAGCTCAAATATTGAACACGTGTCGAATTACTTTTTCTTTCTACGCGCCTTCTTAGACTTAGATTGCTTTGTTGAAGGCAAGCTAGTATTAGAAGCTTCACAATTCTTTTTTTCCTCTTTGTCGCTATCTGTAGATAACAAGGGAGAGGCGATATCATCGTCGGACGACTTTTCCAAGTCATCCTTGTCGGCCTTCGCTTCGTCGTCCAACTTTACCTCTTGCGAAGTTATTTTATCACTTTCAATAACACTGAATCCTTTCTCTTTTCTTGTGGGTACTTTCTCTATATCTATTAAGTTAAACGAACTCGATTCAATAGCTTTAGTCGTGGTCTCTTTAATGGATGACAGTATATCGTCTATATTGATTTTGCAAATTGGACTAGATATTTTCGTATCGTTAACGTCTAGAAGACTGTCGCGCATCACTTCTAGTTTGAAATTATCTAAGCCGAAATCTAAAGGTTCTAGAGGGGGTAGGTCGTGGGAAACTGCATGGTGTTCTTCGACGAAGTTAAGTTCAGACGGTGCATCGCACTCTGCTACCATGATATCTGTTCGCTTACAGAGCTCTATCAACTTTTCTTGTAGTGACACTTCTGATTTTTTATTCCGTTCTAAAACCGTTGCCTCATCGTGGAAATCATCCTTTTCAATACTTTCAACGTTCAGTTTTACTTCTTCAACCTTTCTAGGAGTTTTTGTGGCAGCAATAGAGCTCCATGATTTTATTGGTTTTTCGATCTTTTCAGTTTCATGGCTTTTCTTTTCTGGAAGTTGTGGCGACTTCTTACTAGGTTTATTGGCTCTAGTTATTTGTATTTCCGGAAAATCATCCTCCGTCGTGTTAATCACATAAACTTCTTTTTCTTCTTTATCGTCTTTTTCCTTCTTGCGTGCTTCTAGTTTTGGTGACGACGATTTACTTTTTATGATTTTTGGTGGTTCTACGGTGGAAAGTGATGTACTTGGTTTCGGTTCATTGAGAATATTTGTTTGAATCGTTTCTGTGTGAATCGGTACTAACAATTCTTTCTGTTTGGATGGCTTATCAATTTCCTTAGCTTTACTATTAGAAATGGACAGGGAACTAAGTTTAATGTCAGATACTAATTCATCTGTAGTTTCACTATTTCTCTTCTTGCTAGTAGTTGTACTTTCTTTTTCATGCTTAATTTCAGTTGGTTTTATAGCCTCTTCACTTACATCTTTCCTTTCAGGTGTTCTACTTTTGGATGACCGCTGTTTTCTGGTTTTTGACGCATAGGACGATCCTTCAATATCTTCCATAGGAGTTGAGATTGACACTAAATCATCACTAACTATCTGTTGTTTGTCTTCAATTGCATGTATTTCAATGAAACTGTCTTCGTCTTCCTTGGCTTGTTGTTCTTCTGTCTTCTTTGCCTTACGACTTTTCTTTGATTTCACTTTTGCTTCTTCAGTTTTGCCATCGCTAGGCAAACGTGGTCTATCTTTGCTTAACGTTTCTATTTTATCGGGCTCGTTTAAAAGCATATCCCATGCCTGTTCCTCTGTCTTTATTTCACTTGTGTCCGGACCAAAGGTTGCAGGTTTCGACGACTCTTTACTATTACCCTTAGATATAGCTGAAAGTGTTGGCTTATCTTTCTCAACAGCGTCGGGAATCAGTTTAGGACGTTCATTGATTGATTTTGTGTCTTTACTATCTTTACGTGGTTTAATATCCTTCGGCAAGGAAACTTCTCTAGGTTTTTGGTCAAGTTTCGGAGGTTCCTTTTCCGCTTTAGTCAAATTAATATCACTATCTCCTAACAAATTCTCACCCCGTCTAATATCACCCGATACTTTACTCTTAATACTAATGTCGCTAGCGGCACTATCGTTAACTGATTTGATGGTGGGAGATCTCTTAACTCTAGGTCGAGCCACCGGCTGAATATCATCCGACGGTCGACTCGATTTTGGCAGTGATTTCGATCTATCCATTCTCTCCGTCTCGACCGTCGTCGAGGTACTCTCACGCTCACTCTCACGCTTCACACTCACTTCGACCTCAGGATTCTTATTTACAAGTAACTCTTTAACGTCTAAGCTAAACCTATCCGGCTCGAGCGCAGTCGGCTCGGGGGCCTGCAGCTCGTAAGGCTGCGACTCGTAAGGCTGTGCCTCGTAGGGCTGCGCCTCGTACTGCTGTGTCTCGTGGGGCTGCGTCTCGTGTGGCAGCGGGTCGTAGCTGTCGCAGGGCTGCCGGGGAAGGCAGTCGCCGCTGAGCTGCGCCGGTATGACGACGTCCGTGTTGAGCGGCAGCGGCTCGTCGTCGGGCGAGAGCGCGCGCGGCGCGACGGTCTGCACGGGGATGGTGGTGGAGCGCGGCAGCGGGCGCGCGGCGAGCGGCGCGGGCGGCAGCGGCGCGGGCGCGCGCACCACCGGTCGGAACGCGGCCTCGTCGTCGTTGGCGCGCGTGTGCGCGTCCGGGTCGAGCGGCGGCGCGCGCGGCGTGCGCGGCGGCGCCACCACCGTGCCCTGCGGCGCCACGGCGCGCTCCACGCCCGCGCGCCGACCCTCCTCCTCCGCCCGCCCCTCCCGAGGCTGCCCTATACCAAACCGAAGGCGACCACGTTATACTGGCTCCGAGCGGCAGCTTAGCCGGTGGCGACTGGGTAGCGACCTCGAAGTCGATGCATGGACGTGACAATCGGCAGCGATTTTCTGTACTATGACATAAAATCGCTGCGAATGGTCACGTCCACGCGCCGACTTCGACGTCGCCGTGGAGTCGCCGTCGACTAAAATTGCTGTCGCGGGGACCCAGCATTAGTCTAGATTTAGATGTGAGCGATGTAGCGGACGAGTTAATTCGAAAGCCGAGAGGGAGTGTCGCGAATGCCTTCGGCTTCGGTATAGAGCTGCCGTGCCGCGAGAGGACGCGTGCCGAACGGACGCGTCCTCTCGTTTCGTATGTTAATAAAGCTTTCTTCGGTCGCCTCTCCGCTTGCGATGCTTCACTCTTGTGCACTACACCATTGTTTCGCGATTGTGATGTGATGACGTAGCAAACGGTAACGCATTTAAGAAATCCGTAAAAATCAACAGCGTATTTTTTTCAGTTACTTTTTTAAGCATTTGTTATTTATAAAATATTACATGATTTAACGTTAGGGATGCGTATCACTCATACTTACCGAAACAATTTTTTTTTCAATTCCATCACCAAACCCAATCAAACGATTTCGAGTCAACTTAGTTAGGAAAAAAAACATGCAAATAAATTTAAAATACATACCGTGATCCTCCTTCATGGCCTCGGCGAGATCTTCTTTGAGCTGTACATCACAGACGGACGTGGTACGCCCGGTCTCCGCTAAAAGGGACTTGCGACGAAAACTATCGGAAGGGGAGTGTTCGAGTGAACCTACAAACATAAATTACTAATTAAAGAAATAATTGGATACAAATTAAAATAATTATTATTTTTAACATTAAAATTTAGAAGACGGAGTAAAATGTTATTAATATTATTCGTATTAAAATGTAATTTTTTACGTGGAGGAGATTTCAGAGCAGATTGAAACTGTATTGATTGAAAGACATGCCAAACATAAAACAATGCATTATACTTATTCAGGACTAAAAAATCATGCTATTATGAACAACATTTACAATTTACCTAAGGCAGTATTAGGCAGTATACTGGAATGCAAAATGACATAATACAAAAATTTCAGCCCTAAGCCTTACAATCGATGTTAACAACCACGATATGAGACGTGTCTTATAGTTGGTAAAAAAAAAGGTAAGAGTTGTTTCTACAGAGAGCGAACTAGAGCAATCCTACATACGCAGTACGTATCTCCGTGAGTTCAGGCGAGAATAGGTTAAAGCAGATATGAGTAAACGAGAGCAAACCAAAGCAAGTGTGAGCAAACAAGAGCGGGTAAATGTCAAGGGAGTTTGTATGCGCAAGTGACTGTATGTGACCTGATAGGAGCAGTAGACCCACACAAGCGTCGGTAACACATAAGAGCAGGTGAATGCGAATGGTTAGTGTGTGTGGGCAGGTGTGTGTGAGCAGGTGAGTGTGTGTTAGCAGGTGAGTGTGTTTGAGCAGGTGAATGTGTGTGAGCAGGTGTGTATGTGTGTTAGCAGGTGTGTGTGAGCAGGGATATGTGTGAGCAGGTGAGTGTGTGAGCAGGTAATTATATGAGCAGCGATGTGTGAGCAGGTGACTGGCTGAGCAGGTGCGTGTGTGAGCAGGTGAGTGTGAGTAAGCAGGTGAGTGTAAATGGAAACAGGCTAGAACAGACGAAAATAGAAGGGGGCAGGCTAGAGCTGGCACCAAACAGGTGCGGGCAGTGTGCGGTACTCACTGGCGGAGCCCGAGTCGACGAGCACGGGCACGACGGGCCGCGCGCCGGGCATGTTGACGGGGTTGGAGCGGGCTGCTCCATGCGCCGCGCTCGTGTCCACCTCCACCGCCTCCGCCTCCGACAGCGAGGAGTTCGACCTAACCCGATATTATACATATACACATTATTATTACAATATTTATTTTGTCTTAAATATAGTGATGTGACTCGAGTAAATTTTTACTCGAATGACTCAAGTGATTTGATCTGACTCGTCACTCGAGTGGAAAAAATCAACTCGAGTGATAGTGGCCTCGAATGACCGAGTGGACTCGAGTGACAGAGTGCACTTGAACGATTTCTTAAAATAACTCTAGTTACTTGGGTCAAAAATCCTAATCGAGTCGCATAGTGTTGCGACTCGTTAAACAAATTGTTAAAAAATAGTTAACTACTTATTAAGTTACTACTCAACGCGATTTTCACTTATGTAAATTAATTATCGAGTTTGCTTAGTCAGTCAAATAATTTTTAGTATTTGAATTAGTCAGACGATTTAAGTTATTTTAATTATCCGAGCTAATTTATCAAGTCGCACTCAGTAACTTAACACACTGAATAATTTTCGATATTTCAAGACAATAGAATAACAATAAAAAAACTAGACATAATTACTTACAAAAACTTATAAACATTACTGTAATGATCAAAACTTGATTGCTACGTAAACATACAGTGCGACATAAAACCAATACACCAATAGGAATCGTACCCGGTGCAGTTGTACGTCTTGAAGACGAACTGCGGGCCCATCCACAGGCGGCGGTGCGGGCCGGCGTGCGTCACGATCTCCACCTGCGACAGCCAGCGCTCCTCCTCGCTCATGCACATGTCCGCGCAGCGCTGGGGGGAGTACACTCGTGTTATTATATTGTGGAAGAGGATTCGTATGTAATAATGCGAGAATTTTATTAATAAACAAAGCGTCTTGATAGATAGACATATGGACAGACGGATAACGAAGTTATAGGATATGATTCCGATTTTACGTTGGCATATACCTAATAGGTACTTTTGAGGGCTTGAAATGAAATCATTTAATTCGTCGTCGGTTGTTTGTACTTGTCATTTAAATAACCGTATCTTTTGCATTGTGGATCAGGTTATAATTGAATGGCAATATTCTGTATGTTATTGTTTCTCATTTTAACTAAACTCAAGACTCTAAATAAAGTAATGAGTCCCAACTTTTGGAAAGTTACGTTAATACCATTATGCTTATAAAATACTAGCTGACCCGGCAAACGTTGTTTTGCCATAAAAAAATAAAAATAAAAATTGAGGGAATCACGCTTATTATTTAGGGGTGTGAAAATAGATGTTAGCCGATTCTCAGACCTACCCAATATGCTTACAGATTTTTCAGAGGAATCGGTCAAGCCGTTTCGGAGGAGTACGGAGACTAACATTGTGACACGAGAATTTTATATATAAGATGTATAAGTATAAACTGTAAATGTTTCTCACCCGACAGCTCAAGGGCTGTAAGAGCGGGTTGGACGGCGGCAACGGCGCGAGTAAGTCGGCTGCGGCGGGCGGGCGCTGCAGCGGCCACTGAGCTATCGGCTCCACTTCCAGCTCTATTGGGGACTCGTCGCATATCTTTTCCTTTGGTACGCCTAAATGGAAGAAAATAAAATACATTAATTTAGTTCATTTAGTAGTAACTTTTATGTAGCGTGTAACTTGTAGTGTTTTAGAAGGTTCAATTTCAATAAATAAAATATGTTATAGGAGATAATGCAACAATGCTACAGAGACCAAGGAGTACCGTATAAAAGCATATTACGTGGTCGTTATTTCTGTTGTACATAAAACGGAGCAATAATAATGATAGTGGTAGTGAAAGTATTGGCAGACGGGGTAGTGATAGGAAGGGGAGTAGTAGCGGAGGTATTGGTAATAGAGGTGGTGCCAGTCGTGATAGTTGTATTGAGAGTTGTTATGATTGTTGTAATATTGGAAATAAGGGCAGTATTAGTAGTGGTAGTGATTGTGATAGTGATGTTAGTGGTGATGGGGAAGGTAATATTAGCGGAGGTAGTGGTAATAGTGATAGTAGTCGTGACCTTACCACATGTAAGGGACGTGTAGCAAAGGTGGTGGTAATGGATACGGTTATCGTACTAGCGGTAGTGCCTCACCTCTAGCGGGCCGGTAAGAGCAGTTATGGTGTGGCAAGGGAAGTAGCAAAGGTAGTGGTAATGGGAATGGTTATTGTGCGAGCCGTAATGCCTCACCTCTAGTGGGCCGGTAAGAGCAGTTGCGGTGTAGTAAGGGAAGTAGCAAAGGTAGTGGTAATGGGAATGGTTACTGTGCGAGCCGTAGTGCCTCACCTCTAGTAGGCCGGTAAGAGCAGTTGTGGTGTGGCAAGGGAAGTAGCAATGGTAGTGGTAATGGGGATGGTTACTGTGCGAGCCGTAGTGCCTAACCTCTAGCGGGCCGGTAAGAGCAGTTGCGGTGTGGCAAGGGAAGTAGCAATGGTAGTGGTAATGGGGATGGTTACTGTGCGAGCCGTAGTGCCTCACCTCTAGCGGGCCGGTAAGAGCAGTTGCGGTGTGGCAAGGGAAGTAGCAAAGGTAGTGGGAACACGTCACCTCTAGCGGGGCGCGGATGGAGCGCGAGGTGCAGCAGCGCGCCGCTGGCCGCCACGAGGTAGAGCGGCACGGAGGCGGCGCGGCCGGCGGCGCCGCTCACGCCGAAGCACGCGCGCGCCAGCAGCGGCGCCGCGCCGCTCTCCTCCGACAGCGACGACAGCCGCTGGCGACCTGTGTGTGCGACACGTCAGATTCATACATAATAACCATTTTAGCAGACACTCATATATAGAAAGAAAGAAAGAAAGAAAGAACATTTATTGAATTATACACAAATAAAGAAAATAATATACAAAAATGGATATAAAAACAACATAAACAAAGAAAGATATAATAATAAAGAAAAAAAATATATATATAATATAAAACTTGTGTGCAGTCAAAAGGAGACAGCTCAGGCTATGAGGGATTTTTATCCCTGTGCTCATTTTCAGCTGTCTCCCTTGTAGCCACGCAATGACAGTATCAACATAAACATTTGAGGGGTACGGGACGCGTATATTTTATAAACGTTTCACATTCAACAGCCCCCAGTAAGATTATTAGATCGATGTCCGAAGGTCCGAAAATACACATACGACACAAGCACAAATACATACACCCAGACCACGATAGACATCCCATATGGCCAATACAGACGTCTATCAGGAGTGAGGATTGAACCTGCGACCGTTAGCGCTTCAGTCAGTTGCGTTGACCACTGCGCCAACACTGTCGTCAATTTTTACCTTTATTTTATGTTAAAAGTAACCTTTTACTTCACCGAAGCCAAATTTACATTTATAAAATTGCAGTCAAAATTAAATTAACGATGTAGACATCAAAACGTAACAAGCATTTCCATCGGGGAGATGAGTACTTTTAGTTAGTATGGTGGAGCGGTAACCGAGGGTCACCAGCATGTCACTGACCGGCGCTGGTGCGCGTGATGGTGTGCGTGGGCAGGTTGTGCGTGGGGCGCAGCTGCGCGAGCGGCGTGGTGCTGTGCGGCAGCGGGTAGGGCGGCAGGCGCGGGTTGGGGAACCACGCGCCCGGGCCCGCGCCTTCCAGCACCTGAAACAGACGCTACATTAGCACCCTGCTCTACGGACTTACGAAACCTGATACTGATACCTCTTGGTACTTTGTTGTAGGCTTTATTTTTTCAAAAAGATGTTCTGTTTTTCAGTGTTTTTTTTTTTTTTTTTTTAAAACATTTCTAAGTTTTTTTGGGAGACTGATTGAGGCCGTTACTTAAACTCTTAATTGTATCAGAACAAGAAAAGACATCTAAATTAAGAATTTCACACCCAATTTACATGTAACCATGTAGTACGACCCTCCCAGTACTCACAGGGCTATGCGCAGCAAGCTGAGTGTGAATGAGGCTGAGGGACTGCGTGTGTACGCAGTCCCTCAGCGAACGACGCACCGCCGTACGGGCTGATCGCGAACACGTGTGTGGTGCCGTGTAGAGTAGATAGAACCACCCAGCAATAATCACCTGGTATGGCTACGTCCTCAAATATATTCAAACTATCAACTCACGGGACTATGAGCGGCGGGCTGCGTGTGTATGGGCAGTCCGGCAGAGCGATGAAAGCGCGACAGGCGGTTGACGACACGTGGTTGTGTGTGTGTGCGTACACCGCAGGCACCTCCGTACGGACTAATAGCGAACACGTGTGTCGTGCCGCGTAGTGTTGATACCGCCGCCCAGCGCGAGTCGCCTGATATCGCTATATCCTATGGAAACAGACTCAATATAGAGACATTTTTTTAAGTCAAAAGAAAATTGCGATACAACTAGATGTGAAGCCGCTAGTTAAGCTATGGAGACGCCATATCGAAATTGATATGATATTTTCATTTTCGGTCTAAGCGACCGAGGCATCGAAATTTGATATTAAAGCGTTTTATAATTTAACACTACAACAACTCGAAAGAAACATTTCTTTATGTACATTTTCACCTTGATAATATTTCATTAATTAAAATGAATAGTGCATAACTAACCTGCACTTTAGCCGTAGTATCACCTCTATGCAGTATATACAAATGATGCACAGAAGCAAGACTGGGTCCACACGGGTGCGGATTTATACGGAACACATGGAAGTCATGTCCACGTCGATCCGCCGTCACCAACAACATGCCACTGGGGTCGAACTTCAGGGCTATGATCGCTTCCGAGTGCGCTATGAAGTGAGCAACGATTGGGTCGCATGGATCCTCGCAGTCTTGACTGTCTTCATCTTCGTTCCCCTGAAAAGATACAACTGTATTATAGATATACATATACATTTAAAGAAGTTAGTTACTTTACTAATTATCTTATACTTTACTACATAGTAGTAAACTTGGTTTTTTAAGTTATCTGGTACCTCGCAACTTAAAACCAAAATACAACAACAAAACAGTCACCTCAATGTCCAGTATGGTGACGACCCCCGGCTGCTGCAGGTCGGCGTGTGGTGGTGAAGGCGACTGCGACGTACTACGACCGCCGGCCAGGCTGTGTGCCACACTCTCGCCGAGACCGCGTAGACCTTTGCTGAGCGATTTGGCCGCGTGGAGGACTGTTGCTGTGTAACTGGTTACACCCTCGCCTGGAGAAAATATAGATATATAAATATAGATATCAGAAGCTTAATCAGTCTAAGTATGACGTGGTTATTTTTTGTCAACAAACTAAATTTATTAAACTAATATACGAGTAAGTCAAACAACAAACAGAACTGACTTGCAAGGAAATACAGGTTGTATGTGACATAGTTAAGTCCAGAGCTTGGTTTACATCCTAGATGAAAACAGAGTTTTGCACCCATTAACATCTCAATTCTTTTGTCGGTGAAGTTGAGAACAAACCATCATTTACTATGAAACATGGCTCTCATTTAACACTTTAGTTTTAGATGGGATACATTTTAACATTTTAGCCGAATAAATACATATTTTTAAATCATCTTTAAACTGAGTTTCTAAACTTGGCCTTATTTAAAATTCATCAGCTTACTATCACCTGCTGCTACACACTGTGAACATTTTAAGGCTTCATTATTTAAAGATATTTTATGTATTAGGAATATATTATATTAATATATATATTTTATATACAATTATATACCTAGTCTTGCCATAAATATTGTAATAAAGAAAAAAGAAAATTGTTAACTGCAAATAACATTTATTACTT
>DVXP01000884.1:0-17272 GCA_018235645.1 Junonia grisea | reverse complement strand
AAAATGTATGAAGCACGCCACGAATCGCCGCTCATAGCTTTCATACTTTGATTTTACCGCTCGCCGCGCCGCGCTTAACCGCCACTCACCGCGGCAAGTTCGTGAACGGGCCGTAAAGCGTCACAGGAAATCCTGGCGATTTAGTAGTTTTAGCTTTCCAGTGACGATATGTTTCATATGTTCTATTTGTGACGGAGCGAAAGTCCCCAACTGTCCTATCCCTTGCATGCGCAAGCCATAAATGATTAATGAAAACAGTTAACAGGGTAAGGTCAACAGTTCTATCTATTTTTCAAGCTAACGATCGCGTATAGGCTATCAACAACACTAACATTAAATGACATAGAAAAGGTCGTAGAAAAGGCTTAAGACATACATATATTCTCACTGGAAATCACTTTAGGTTACATCAGATCGACCCACACACTAAACTTCATTGAAATAAAACTATTCTAACATTAACTTTTAAATATTCTTTCATATTTTAAATGAAAAATTATTATTATAAATGAAATCTGTTTACGTATTTGACGTCGTTATACTCGTTTTGCATATTTTTTAGAATTATTTTACACATCCAACACTGAGTTACATAAATGTTCGTATGAGTCACATATTAATTATTTTTAATTTACCTTAAGAAATATTGTAGAAAATAAAATAAATAAAAAAAACAATTATGTAAAACAGTTATTCGTACTTAATCCAAAATTGTAGCATACAAATTAACTCAAAAAAAATTAAATTATTAATAATGTTACCCTTTTGTGGTGCTGAAATACAAAAAAATACACATTACACACAAGTGACTCATACGAAAAAAAATACATAATAATCCAAACTTTATAAAGCGCAATTCAATAGAGAAAATCTAAGAAAAATAGTTTTATTCCAATCAACAATAATATGGCATACATGTACATTTTTATACACTATATTCTATTACACAAATTATATTAGTTTATCATTTACGTTTATTATAATTAAAATAGAATATAATTTTTATAATTAACTTCAGTAGTCAGAAAAATATACTATTAATAAAAATCTTGAAATAAAATACAATTAAGCGATATTAAATTGTACCTATATATATATTTTTTTTTTTGTATTAAATTATTTGCGTAGTTTAATTTTCACGTTCAGAAAAAAGTAACAACAGCACAACAATACTACTCAACAATTATTACAAACTACAATAAAACTTTTATTTTAGTTTATTAATAATACTAAGTGTTAAGATCATTTTTAGTATTATACTGTCTTAATAGTAGTTTTCGAGATCCTTTCTAGATTCATGTAAAATTATGGTGCACTAAATATTTATTATATTGTTATAATTATAGTGTTAGGAATTTTTAATAAATAATAACATATTTGAGATTTTTCGTTCAGTAAAGATAAAATCATTGATATAGATAATTAAGTTATTTGTAATATTACATAAAATGTCAAATATGTAATATGAAAGATATTTTGATAATATCATTGTATAATTTGTTAAATATCTATGCTTATTACGTAATAATACTTTTTTTTAATACTTTTGCTTATATTGAAGTTAGTTAAATAAGTTAGAATGATATGATTACTTATTACTTATAATTGGATTGTTGTAGTATTAAAATTGACAATGAGCTAGAATTGAGTATGAAAAGTCTGTTAGTTTTTGACTTAAATAATTTTTAATTCGACTGTAAAATTCTGACAGTCAAGTCAGTAAAACAGTCAAATAAGTAGTAGTAATTTGTCATTTTCATACTTTTTCACATTTTTAGTAGAGATTTAAGGATATATATGTATAAATTATATTATAATATCCTTCATATTTTTTTTTCAGTATATTTGTTACATGAATATTTCAGCAAAACTTTCTTTAATCTTTAGAATTATCACTGAATTAATTTCAAGTAAATTTAGTTTTTTTTTTATTTCAATGTTTAATTGATGTAGCGTATTCTGTTATAAATTTCTTTAGAAATTATAATGTGTGTTCCAGAGTCTGGATTTTTATTGTTTGATAAAATATAAATTTTAATATAACTATAAAATATATTAGTGTTTGTTTTTCGATTCATAGTACTCGACGCCATTATCGAAATAATTATATTTTAATCCAACACTTAGATTTATGTGTATGTTTTTTTTAAATCGTTTTTTTTGACAGGCTAACACAGATAATTATGATAAATTATTTAAACACATCAGACATATACTTACCTTAACATAAATATTTTTAGTAAGTAGTGTGTGTAGAGTAGTCTAGTGTAGAGTAATTCCGTAAAATATTATTTGTAGCTATTTAGCGCTTATTATATTTGTTATAACAAATATTTAGAATAATTATAATTCTTTAGAATCTGTTATCGTTTTTAGTTTCAATGTTACATCAATGTTACGCATCTTCTCGCAGTATCTAGACAAATATCAGACATTGTCTAAGTACATACGTCTGTACGTAACCTAACTGCCTACGTCCATCTATAATAGTTGACCTTGAGATTTCCAAGGCGCGTTAAATACTTTGTATGAGTTGAGTGTACATATGTAGTTTGTCGGATGGTTTCAGTGTTTATTGTTTAGTTTGACTAGCACTGTGTACGAGTATATGCAGAGTGTGTAATCGTAAGAATGTTTTTGCAGTTATTGGCCTTGAGGTACACGAGATGCGTATGCATAAATGAGGAGATAGTATGAAGTTTCCAAATCAAAAATTGCATGATTTGATAGAGAGTATGTAGTCGTAACTTATGTCTGTGTAGCAATTGGTCATATACATAGCACGTCTACACTTGCTTGAGTTGGTAGTGTGTAGTCGTGTTTGTGTAGCAGTCGGTGATATACGCGAACGTCTACAATTGTATGAGTTGGTAGTGTGTAGTCGTCAAGCTGTGTAGCAGTCGGTGATATACGCGAACGTCTACACTTGCAAGAGTTAGTAGTGTGTAGTCGTCAAGCTGTGTAGCAGTCGGTGATATACGCGTAGCACGGCTAAACTTGCATGAGTTGGTAGTGTGTAGTCGTCAAGCTGTGTAGCAGTCGGTGATATACGCATAGCACGTCTACACTTGCGTGAGTTAGTAGTGTGTAGTCGTGTCTGCGTAGCAGTCGGTGATATACGCGTAGCACGTCTACACTTGCATGAGTTGGTAGTGTGTAGTCGTCAAGCTATGTAGCAGTCGGTGAGTTACGCGTAGTACATCTACAATTGCATGAGTTGATCTCTACAACTCTCTGAGTAGCTGTCGTTTTAGAGTATATTGTAGTGTAAATGTAGTTTATTACGCTGAAAGGGAGGAACTCGCACAGCTGGTGGTATGAGAGACCAGTTGTTAGTGGGTGAATATGGAGTGCTTTTAATGTGCTGAAGAGTAGTATGTTTAAGTACATAGCATGTGTATTTATGTGTAAACACACACAAATACAAAGCTTTGTTTTATGAATACATGAATAAAACTGTTTTTAAATGATCTTATTGCAGCGTTTATACCTGTATCTTGTGCTTGGGTTCAAGCGATACAACGAAGTTTTATAGTTATTTAAGTAAGCTTCGTGTGTAACTATTGTAGTAGTGTTGTCTAGCGGTCGGTCTTGAGCGGTGCGAGGGGCGCGAGCGCGGCCAGCGAGGCGCGGCGGCGGCGCTGCGCGGCGGGGGAGGCGGGGGACGCGGGCGCGGGGTGCAGCCCGCCGGCCGAGCCGCGGGACGCGCGCGGCTCCAGCTCCAGCGAGAGCGTGTACTGACGCTCTTCTGGTATTACGAGTGAGCGGTCCAGGAGGAACTCGCACACCTGATGGTAGTGAGCATTAGTAGTTTAGTTAGTGCGGGTACATGGGGCACTTTGATACTTGGAGCGTATAGATTATGTCTTTGGGTGTAAGTGACGATAATAAATTGAAAGAAAATTTTGGGGCTTGTTATGCTTTCTAAATTGAAATCTATTTTGAAGTTTAAAGTTTTCAATGTTGCTAAATTAAATTTTGTTGTATAAGGCGGTATCAAATTTTATTTTCTTAATATAATATGAAAAAGTACCACTTATTAAGCTATCGAAAGATCTCTGAAAAAGAATATCAAACTTACCTTAGGTATATGATCAATTTTATACGGAGTCTGTTGGAAGTTCCTGATCTCCCGGATTACATGTGCGATCTGAAAAATGACATGAAGTTAACCATTATGGGCGTCTTTCTATGTGAAAGACCAAAAATTTAGGTCTCTATTTTTATATTAAGCAAAGGTATTGAGAGAAAAACGCTATATCGAAAAAAATACGAGACTAGACACACGTTATACTCATGTTTTTGGTAAGTAGATAATTATGCATCTTACTCAAAATGTTTTGTCACAACATGGTCATAGCTATCAAAGAAAGAACAGATCTTCTGAAAATATTTTGATATCAAAACTCACCATTCTCATCTTGGAGAAATTCAAAAGTCCTTCTGGTGTATAGTTTGTAGTTCCCTCTTCTATAAACGACAAGTCCGATAGATACATGCCCAAATAAGGAATACATGGTGGATCACATCTGAAAGAAAAAGTTAGATGAAAAAACCGAAAACGATTAAAATTTATGATATTACTAGCTGACCCGGCGAACTTTGTTCCGCCTTATTGGTAACAAAGAAGCAGATTTTTTTTTGATTTCTTACAAATATCAAATTGTCATTACATAGCTGTCATTTGCGTTTTGTTATTCCAAGTTTGATTATTTTTTGTTATACCATGTTTTATAGTGACTGACGTTTCATGTCAAGTCACCCGGGAATGCTGTCTAACGGGATAAAAATAAAAATATTCTATGTCCTTCTCCTGGCTCTAAACTACCTCTCTGCCAATTTTCAGCTAAATCGGTTCAGCCGTTCTTGAGTTATAAGTGGTGTAACTAACACGACTTTCTTTTATATATATAGATAGTCTAAGACAAATGGATTTGAAAGAAACCTCTGCCGAATTATTATTTTTAACTTTCTTTTTTGTGTTTCTTTTTTTATAATTAAAAAAGATAACATTTCACTCACCTGTGCAAAGCTTCTCTCAATACTCTGAAGCGGCATTCTGATGAGGTTAATATCTGCATCCTCTCTATGTTTTGCTTACTCTGTGAAAAATTAAGAGACCATTACAGTCTTATAACATAAATAAATAAATAAAAACACTATTTTTAAAAGGGAACTTTTGTGTCATATATTTTGTCCCCATCGTCGAGAAATACCACCGAGAATAGCTCCAGGTTACATCATCAGATTCTGGAATACGGCACTTGCGGAGAAAATTCGAACGGAACTTATTACGACTTGGTTGAACTATATCTGGGATCCATACTCCTATTCGTTTAGTTACAATAGTATCCAAGTCATTCTCCCCTAGATCTAGTTAGGTTAGGTTCTCAATACTCACAGTCTTAGCCACCTTCTCCCAGGTCTTCTTTAATCTGAAGATGGATGTGTTAGACAGTGCAGCGCAAACTTGCAGCACTCCGTTGAAGTTGTGCAGGCAGCGAGCTATGTCGGCTACAGCTGCCCACTTCTCTATTGCTGCTACACGACCTGGGGATGAAGTATTTAATTTGAAAGCTAGATAATAATCTGGCATTTATGCTCATGAGTCATACTAATGGAACAAAAACTCTCAGTGCAGTATCAGCTTGATAAAAAAAGGAATAAAACTTTTACACGAATGTAGTAATAATAATTCAGAAGCTAAAAATGATTATTTTGATAAATTTCAATCCCTTACAATTGTCTACTTTCATCTTAAACAAGGCTTAATTATAGGCCAGCCTATTTACCAAGAAGGCAGTTATTAGGCGATTACTTAATCGATTATTTATTTGGGACTTTACTTGGATATAATGAAAGAGACGTTTAAACAAACCTTTTTACGGTTAACTCAAAAAATAAGCATTAAAAAATCTAATTACCACTCAGTGTGTACTTCTTCAGGATCTCAGAGATGACAAGGTTTGAGATGTGGTTAAAGTGCGCCGTCATCATCAGGATGTGTGGTGCGCGTACCGCCTTGTCTCCCTTCGTCCACGCTTGGCCCAGGAACTCCCTGGAGAAAGTACTTTGATGTATTAACTAAACTACACATATAAACTATGAGCAATCTGCTTGGAGAAGAGGTTTATAAAAAAGCTTAAAATGTATCTTAATCGGCCTACGGTTAAAAATTTCAAAAAATATATACTTACTCGCTATGAATGGAACTGAAGATCTGATAATCCAAGTACGTCATCTGTTCAGCAATCTCCAATGCTGATAATGTTTCGACGCTCTCTTTAGTGGGTACCTTAAATAAAACCATCCATTTACCCATTATATCTAGCATTTTGTGTAACTCTAATGAAATATCAATTAGATAAAATCTGATCATAAAGACAATGTTCATAATTTAAACAATCATAACTTTATTAAAGTTCTGTCTAACCATTCAAAAATTTACAGTATTCATATAGCACTTACTCTTGGTGGTAAGAATAGGGCTTTCAAATCAACAGCTCTATCAGGAGCTCGTTCAAGCAGACGCAAAAGCTGTGCCGCTGACTTGTGCTCAGCTGGCAGCAACCCTGGACTCGCTTCTATCTCCTTCAGGAAGTCCATAGTGAGCCCTCGAAGACGCTCATCAGACCAGAAGTCTGAAGAGTGCTTGGACACCCAGTGCCTGATGAAATCAATGTAGGTATAAAAATATTTTATAAATGGTGAATCTATGGTCAGTATGATGCGAAATACAATTCAAAATAATCGTCAGTCTTTTTGACACCTTCAATCAACATATTGCAATTGCAATAGTTGACACCTAGTTAGACTAGGAAAGTTTAAACAGGAGATGACTTAAGATTTGACCAGTTTGACTATATTTCGAAACTCGCTTTTTGAAATCTGTTGCTACAATTGTCGATTCGAGCATTATTAAAGTAAAAATTTTATTCTTCAAAATTTTTAATACATTTTTTCTTAACACTTGAAGATTTTACCTCAAAACATTCAGCACTCGCATGGTAGCAGCTGTTGATATAACAGAGTCACGTCTGGTCTGAGGAGGTGACGTCGGTGGTGGTGATCTTGGATTAGATGATGCTGAAGTGGCCACTGCGAAAGCCACCGCCGCAGTGGATGTACTGCTCCTATACACAGTACCATAAGATAAACATAACTCAGACAATAACTTTGAAAATACTAACTTACATCTAATATTAGGTTATTGTTCACACTTTTATATTATAAATTCAAATGAATAAGAAAGATGCAGTGAGAGAGATAAATGTGTATGTGATACAGAAATAGAAAAAGCATGCAATAAATACAATAAAGAGTTAAAGTACAGAGGAAAAAACGTTTAAAGAGAAATTGAAGAAGGAAAAAATCTAAATAAATTAGTTGAAACATGCGATGTTAATTTATATAGTAAAAAATTAGAGATTAACTTTAATAAAATTTATGATGTTAAAGAGTTCATGTACATTAATATTACTGTTAATGTGTAGTAAGAACAACTGACTTCAAAAAAACCTTAAACTAAGGTATATTATTCATAGATTATCTTACATAATAATAATAATTCACATTATTTTATGGAGGTATTTGACATATCAATTATACAACAATAAGTATAAATACGTCTAAAAATGGTCAATTTTGAGTAGTGTACTTATGAATAATGGAACATTTTAGGTGCCAATTTCGTGCGAGATTTGTGTAAATATTGTGGAAATTGTAACATAAATTTCAGGTAACATCTGGATCAGGAGAATGCTTTGTAGTTTGCAGTATTTTTTGTTTTTGTGGTCGGTAATCATAATACGCTACGTTTCAAACGAGAATAAAAATTTTGGTATCAAAGGGGAAAATTGCAGAATCTAGGTGAAGCAAAATTTTGTTATCAAGGTTCCGCTACGCATCTCTACTCTGCTACTTTTACCTCCACCTCCACTCACCACAACAGGTCTTTTCCAAAGCTGTTAAACGAATTCTCATAAATAACATGGTATAAAACTAACCAGCTTACAATCGAAGTAAAGTAATAAACAAAGAATACTTGAAGACCAATTAAATCCAATAAAACTGGAAACGATTAATTATTTAAAGGTTAATCGAAACGATCTGAAAGTTAAGAATTTAAGATAAGACGGACTGTCGTGCAAAAGTTAACGATTTAACTCACAAAGAAACTGAGACTATAGATAAAAGTATGTTCCATGCTACAACATCGATAGTTAATGAAAGTCCGCTCGGTGCTAAATTTATATGAAAAAATGGTATTAATATGGTCTTGAGAAATAGAAAAGATGATTTCAGTTCAAAAAATTTTGTAATAAGCGTTTTACCTTCTGTGCGATTGACGGAACGAAGTTATGACGACACCAGCTTTGGGTTGACTCGTCTCCCGCCGATAATTCTAAAGAGGAAAATCATAATAAATGCTGAACAATTACAAATTTCAAATTATGAACAATCAATCTTTTGATTAGTCATTAGACATTATTTTTCAAAACCATTTTTAAAAAGTAAGTATTTACCTGCATTTGAGACACCTGAGAGGTGACTGAAGTTCGTGGCTCGGAGCCGCCCCAGTATCGTCGTCTCTCACTGTTGATCGACGAATTGGTGCAACGCCTTTCGCTATGATTTCATTAAATTGAACATTTCAATTTTTTTAAATGGGTGATTTTAATAGTATGTATACTAGAATAGTTTGCCTTAGCTCATCCTAATAGCAGGTAGATTTCATGTGCAGTTTCACATGCGCAAAATATGGTCTATTCGAAATTTCTATGTGTTTCTCGATGACAAAATCCTATTACCCAATACCACAGGAATAATTATCTAAGTCAAGTCTATCTTACCTCACAGATCGCCTAGGTAGAGATCTAGCAGCAGTATCAGATGCTCTCCTCGGCTCTGCAGTCTCAGCTCCAGCAGCTGCTTCCTTTGCCCCCTCCGAACGACGACGAGCATCGGGAGCAGCCCCACCAGCTGACGGGTGCAGGCGGCGAGGACTCTCAGACATTGTACGGACACGCTGTTTGGGTAGAGGAAACAAATAAGGGTTAATAGAAGATTTAAAGTAAGGAACAGATGACTTAAGACAAAATATATGTATACAGAAGTATATGACTGTCATAGAAGATGAGATAGAAATACGTGAAATAGATGTAATTTATGGTTAGATGTTAGAATAAATAAATTTCAATGGAAGAATTAGATTATGATATTTACATTGATTAAAAATGAAACTTAAAAGTAAGGTTAGAATTGATAAAATTTTCATACTAACATTACACACCTCCGAAAATCTTTGCGATATTTTAAATTTATCGTCGATTTTATACTTAGTTTTTTCTGGTTCCTCCTCTTTGTATTTTATGTCTTCGTCGCTCTGATCTACGAGTTCAATGCTCTCATCTTTTATAATACCCACATCCTTTGCTTTATGGGCGTCTTTTGCGTTAGCCCCATTTTTACCATTAGTAGAATCTTTTTTAGCAGCATCTTTTCCATTTGCCGCCTCTTTAGCATTAGCTGCTTCTTTTGCGTTAGCGTTAGCAATAGCAGCGGCTGCTTTGTCATTATCCTTGACTGGAGTCGAAGTCTCTGTTTTTGTGCCTTCAACTGGACTAGTCTTTTTGGGACTTCCGACGAGAGTTACAGAGCTAAGAGCCCCGGGTGAAGATGGTGATGTACCTGTTAAATAATCTTTACAGTTAGCTCGAATAGAGCATCAAAAATGACTTTCACAACACATAAAAAATATCAGCACCACCTAAAAGACACTTATTTTCAAAACTTTGTTATACATGTAATATTGGACGAATTAGACTTACGTTCAGTACCTTTAAGTGTTTCATTGCTGGATGAAGTAGCCATAATTTTTGGAATTTGCAAGTGACTGCTGTCTTCCTCGACCTAAAAGAAAAATAATATTTAATGAACGAAATAATGCACGATAAGGTCCTTTCAAAATGAATTAAGCAGTACTAACTTTGCTAACATTCGAAGTGCGGCGCGATGGTGCCATTAGATACGGCGATAGTTTATCATCATCTTCGCCTGAAAATAATTTTTATTACGAATTATGATATATGTAAAAAAATAAAACAACGTAAGTAAATATGTTTCGCGCCTCAAAAAATATCAAATGTATAAAGATTTTCTTAAAGTTTTACTAGAAGCACTTGTACAATAGAAACACATCAAACTGTTAGAAAATTTACAGATCTGAAGGTTAAATAGAAAAATTACTTTTTCTCGATCCCCTCCAAAATCTTGACTGCCAGTCTCGTTCGCTGTATTCTGAGCCATACCCTGAAATTAATACAAATCACTAACCAATATATTAATTAATACTTAAATCCTATAAATTGACGTGATATTCATTAGATTTTTGGAGTCCTCACGTGATTTGTATTCAAACGTTACTATGTTTATACTTGTAGATAATCAATTTTTACACGACCTGATATAAATGCGAAAATTAAAAAAATAAGTTGATATTTATTGTTTTTTCTCGCTAAGAGAAGGTGAGATTTTGATAAGATAAAATTTTAATGAAACTTGACAATAACATAGCTGTTAGGTGTGGTGATGATGAAAGAAGGGGAAATGAGCTCCTATACTTTTGGGCATACCCACACTCCCATTGACATTTTGGTCGTGTAGAAGAATAAATAACGGAACTGGAACCGTGTTAAGGAAGTTATCTACAGTACATCAGAGGTCGCTCACCGGACACGGAGCTGGCGCCGCTGGCCTTGCGCGCGGCGTCGGGCGGCGCCAGCTCCGGCTCCTGCGACTGCTCGTAGAACACGCGCTGCAGCGCCGCCAGCACCGTGACCCCGTCCGTGAACACGCGGTACGTCAGCAGGAACGTGTTCAGGAAGTCCACGGATAGGAAGCGGAGATCTGCCAGGGAAAAACAAATTTTATAAAATTCTGGCAGATAAAAGTCGATTATGAGAGAGATATGATAAACGCCTGATTACTAAAAGTGGATAAACACGAGTCTAAACAAACAAAACTATTGGTATTGTAACATTCCAAATATTAATAGTTTTTTTAAACAATTAGCAAAAATGAATTATCGAAAACCGAAGGCAAAAGTTTTACGCAATCGTGTGTAACAAAATTGTTTGGGGAGACCCAAACTATCGAATATTTGGCTATTGACCTATTACCTTCAATCTAATCATAAACCTTTCAACAAATATATATACATAATATATATTTGCTTACACATATTAATGACGACGACGACAGTTATAATGGTAAAAATTCTCACCAGTCAATCTCTGCAACAATCTTTCTGGAGTAGCCGATCTAATTTGAGGAACTTTGCACGAATTGAGAGTTCTGCTGAATCTTATATCCACGTCATCTGTGAACAACGCCCTGTCTGAGCGGCAGGCAGGCAGGCTGGCGGAAGCTGCACCACACGACCCGCAAGCTCGAAGCAGTTCTGTTAGTGCTGCACTCTCCATGCACTGAGCTAGCTCGCTAGTCCATGCTGCTTTCTCTTCGAGTGTTGCAGCGACTGTGGAAAGAAAATTAGTTTTGGATACCGTTGCAAAAATTATGTAAATAAAGATATTTTTTTTCATTAGGGAACTTAATAGTAGGTTATTGGCAGGATTTTTTTTAATTAACTTATTTTAAGTATTTACCTAAATGAGCGCATATCTGTTCGCCTTTAACTTCCACCAGTATTTTAAAGTCTTTTGACTGATATATGTCGCCACCTGGTGATGAACACACTGATGTAGAATCTGCAAAGAAGTCATACTTTAAAATAAAGCTTATTTCCTTACATGTGTAGTCGCCACAATATAAACCAATAAATTACAATCACGACAAATTAATATATGGTTTACACAATGTATTTTACATGGCTTTGTAATCTGGCAATTCAAAACCTTCCTCCAATCAAGCCTTACCATCGTCATCATGGTTAGAAGGATCTTCAATCAGCAGAGCATCATGTAGAGGCAGTCTGCCAGCGCTTGATAAATGCAACCGGCCACCAGCAGCCCTGGTTGTCAGCAAGAGATGGTTGCTGAAGAGGAACGCCTGGCGAGCTTGGAGGTTCGCTCGACGACCTTTACCAACCACTTGGGAAAGAGTACCTGGAGAGGAATATTTAAATGACGTACGATTAACACGCGTTTAATAACATTATCACAGAAAAATATGTTTGAAAATCCACATTGGGTTGTTATGGCGTACGATTTACAAGTGTAAATTTGGAAAATTTATTAAACCCCCGACATCGTATTGAATACGACATGAGGACCTTAAACTCTTTAGAGGTATTTTTTTATAAATTATATTTAATGATACACATAGAGACATAATTTTTCGAGTTACTCTCCATAAGCCCTTTCATTTAATACCCATATTGAAGAAATTAATTAAAAATAACTAGTCCGCTGCCTCGGATGCTCCGCCATCTTGAATTAAGAATGACGTTATATTACTTTTCGAGTTACTCTTAACAAGCCTTTTCATTTGGTACCCATATTGTTGAAATGCAATAAAAAATACTATTCTGCTAGGTTGGATGGTCCGCCATATTGAATTTAGAATGACGTCACGCATTTCATCGTATAGTGTCAACCAAACTAAATATGTATGCAAAATTTCAGCTCAATCAGTTGAAGATATCTGTTTCAAAATTGAGTAGCAAAAATCGACCCGAAAAAACTACATCCACATATTGCAAGATAATCTCGAAACGGCTTGACCGATTTTGATGTAACATATCTAAGAACCACCGCTAGAAAACCCTCTTTCAGATAAAAAAAGGTAGATTCAAATCGGTCGACCCATTTAGCTGCTACGATGCCACAGACAGACACACAGACGGGGTTAAAAACATATCTTATTATAAAAGTTCGCTAAAGTCGCCTACACCATATATTAAGAACTACATAGGTAGGTACGCTTAGCTCACTTCGAGCTGTCGTCCTGTAGCAACTATTTTTGCGTTTACCACAATAAGTGCTATTTTAAGCGTAGAGAGCATATATTCTCGAGCATCGTACAAGGGTCGGCTTAATTAATATTAATTGATGTAATAAAATGTAGTGAGTTTTAAATTATTTTGGTTTTCACTGACCCACCCTCGGCAACTTCAAAAATTTACAGCAACTAAGTGCGTCCTAAGTGCGGACTAATACACTTTGCTAGTACGTGCAAGATTTTATTTTATTAACTGGATAATACCCCAGTAAAATACCGTATAGAAATGAAGCGAAAATACGCAAAATATGTTGTTATTTTTGTTAAAACACGCAATAACCAGTGATAATGGGCTTAACGTGAAATTATTAAGCAATGTGCAAATGCGTTTAATTTGTTCTCTGATTATAGGAATTACTATTAATACAAGATTTGTGGTCGTTCGCAAATATCGTCCAGCCTCCATATGAACAAACTGCGATAGTTCAGTCTTTATTCTTTGTTTTTATTCGCCACGTAGAGTTTATGTAGGTATGTCTACTACGTTTTATTCGAAAATAGCCTGAATGAAAGATTGATGTCGTATTCTGCGACAGCATTTATTAATTATTACAATATTACACTTTGTTTTTTAGTAAATTTAACGTGATTTGAAAGAAAATAATGTAAAGAATGAAAAAAAAAAGTGTTACCAACTCCCGATTGGAACTGTTGCTTAGTAATCGGTGTACACGGGTTTGTTGCAGATGGATAAGGCTAATTTAGTTTATCCAAATCAGAACCAGGCGCGGTCGCAGCTTCAAATTTTGGGGAGGGTCATAAGTTTTGGGGGGGGTCACGAATGAAATTCTTAACATTATAGTACAGTTATTTTGTACTTTTTCTTATAAGACACTTAGAATGTTTCCATGAGTATTGAAAATTACAGATTTTGACATGTTTTATCTACATTTTTACTTTTTCCCCAAAAATTTTTCCTTTAACATGTATGGTTTTGGGGGGGGTCATGTCCCCTGTGACCCCCCCTTCGGACCGCGCCTGATCAGAACATAGCATTATAATTTAAATAAGGTGTCATTAAAAATGCTTGCAGAATCGAGCTGTGGAATCCCAAGTTAATTTTGGTATTGTCATGTATACTAAATCCCTATTATGTAACCCTTATCTCTTTTTTAGTGGGGTAAAATTCTACACATACTTGCCCTGTGTCATTACGTACATGCGTGCCTACCGTAAGAGGTGGAAACCATTAAAACACCTGCCAAGAATGTACGAGTCAACCGTGCGCTGTCGAGTTCCGATGTTGTCCGTTACACTATGTGCACATGTTTTATAGAACTACAATACATTATATAGAACTAGAATACAATTAAAAAAAAAATAGAAATTTCATATGGTATCCACGATTTAAGTAAGTCAAATATAGTTAAAATAAGTTATGTATAGTTAAAATTAATTGTTAGCTTTTGTGGCAATTTTGTCCTTTTAATTTTAATTTTCTTACATATTAATGTGGATACTATTTATCTATCCAATAAAACGACATGACATGGCCGAACCATAAGAGTTCTTTCTTAAATACCGAAATCTAAATAGGAGTCTGTGTACTCAATTATGAATTCTGTAAGGATTTTGCTAGGGACGCTCGGGTGCCAAGAAGTGTTTCTGTATAGTATCTACGTCTTACTAGATTAAAAAAATGTAAATAAGTAGATTTATGTAATGACATTTTAATTTTTTTACTGTTTGCTGTCACGGAAGTTTGCAGTTAAAACTGCCAGGAAGAAGGAGAAGACTGCCAGGACTTAGAAAAGCAAGTTTTTGGTGAACACTCCCTTAAGAACTCGCAGACGTTAGCTTATTTTTGTGTGTACGAATTTTATTTTAAATGTGGAATATGCAATGAAATAATCTTAAGAGTTTACTCGGCTTACTCTTATATTCTACCCGAAAACAATAATTTTATTTAGACTTCCTAAACAGTGGCGGATTTACCCATAGGCCCGTGAGGCCCGGGCCTAGGGCGTCAGATTTTTAGGACCACCAAAATTCACTTTTCAGCGGCGGCAAAGTTGTAAATTAGGCGGATGACCTTTTTTTAGCGAAAATAGTATATACCTATAAGATAGGGAACAGAAGGTGTCGACCTTTTTTTTCTTTTAGCTCATTTCGTATATGTCACATAGAGGATGGCTTGCTAGGGGCGCCGTATGGAACAGGGCCTAGTGCGCCAAATATTGGAAAGAAGGCGGACGACCTTCTTCTTTAGCGAAAATAGTATATTTAAGATGGGGAACGGAAGGTGTCGACCTGTTTTTTAGGTCATTTCGTATATGACATATAGAGGATGGCTAGCTAGGGGCGCCGTGTAAATCAGGGCCTAGGGCGCCACTTGTGTTAAATCCGCCACTGCTCCTAAAGCCAGATACCCTTAATGATAATACCAAAAAGTTTTATCCTTCGCAACCACGTGTTTAACGCGACATAGATAGAGTGATCCTTAGATCCGTGGTGGGTTTGGCCAGGCTAGAATGTCGATGGGCGGCGTTGATTACTTTATGTCAGGTGACCCGAATGCTCGTTTGGCCGTTATTATTATAAAAAAGCTAAAACTTAATATTTTATTTGTTATATTTGCCAACTTACCGAAAAAAAATTATAATGATATTATGTACTGTTAAAGACAGTCCAGAAGGGAATAATAATACAACAACTGTACATTATATATGTCTCTATTTCCACGATTAATACAATAATCCCTTATATTCTATCCTCTATATCTCCTCCCTTGACATTCACAACCGTTGCTAGGCAGCCACTAGCCAGCCAGCCACGAATCTCGTATTCCAAAGAGTCCCGTTAACGGTACCTATCCAAATATTGTGTTTATTGTAGAAAAGGGAATTTATCCGTCTTTTTAAATAAATCTACTAAATTGTATTATTATATAGGTATTATATAGGTACTTTTTTATTTACGGATAATCATAATTTAATCTTGTTTTCGTCATTATTATTTAAAGTATTTATAAAGGGTATTCCAGTAATAAGCTCAATTTACCCTTTGAATCATTATTTACAGCATAGGCAGGTGATATTGTAGGTCAAAGTGTAGTTCAAAGGCGTACACCGGATATCCTTTTGTTTACGCCGCGTCCTTAAAGGAGATACTAAATTGATGTACATAATCCTCTTCCTCTTTATTGCTAAGACTATACCGGTATTTGCCACTTCCAATGATTATATGATGTTCCGTTAAGCCAAGGAATTATGAGAAAGAATCGTTTTGTAGCATAATATATTCCTCTTATAGCATTACACCGGTTCTGGTCGGTATGTTTCTAAGATTAATACGATTAACACACCGACCTCAAAATTTTTTAGTTTTCAACATAAATTCAGTGTCACTAAAAAATTCTCAACGTTTTACTCCATAACTCAAAAAATACAGAATCACAGAAAAGAAAATGAATAGCTTAACTAAAAAGATTTCATGGTCTATATTATCGACCACAGACAGGTCTAGTTTATGTAAATTATCTGTTCCAACTATGTACGGGAATATATATATAATAAAATTAGTATGTTTTAAAGTTTGCTAAATATGAAACATTCTGGTATTTAATCGCGTTATTGGGTATAGGTACTGTACCTATTGCTGTAAGGGTGCATTTAGAGTAAACGCACATCAAGCGAGCTTTCTGAGAACATTCTATTTTTTTTGTTTTTGTTTTGACAGAACAACTAAAGAACGCTCTATGCCTGTTTACACTTAAAAAAACTTAATCGAACGGGGATAGAACAAGCATTCCCACGTCTGGTGGTAAACGCACCCTTATGTCTGAACATTTGTCATACATTATGACAAATGACAATGATAATTTCCAACAATGAGATGGCCCTGGCATTTACCACCAACTTTAGGGAGACAGGTGAATCGTCATCCAGGGTTGAATTGTCAGGAAAAACTTACAAGGGTTCCAAGGGGTTTTCCTAAAATACTTTCTATTTATAATAACAAATCTTTTGTATGGAATCTTTAAACGATTTATTTTTTTATGTTATATTTGCTAAGCAGATTACTAAGGCTTATCTAGCTACTCGTACAAAAACGTCGCTTGCCTCGTTGCCCGAGGATTACTAATTGTTAGAGTTCTCTAATGTTTATTATTACTTACTTACTTATAGTTATGTGAGTTACAAAACGTGAAGGGTTAAGCATTTTTTTACCGTGGAAGAGCCATGCATTTGCACGAATGGGTCGGCTCGACCGGAGTGATACCACGGCCTCACAGAAAACCGGCGTAAAATGA
>DVXP01000883.1:0-17291 GCA_018235645.1 Junonia grisea | reverse complement strand
ATCTTACAGATTATTAATATTTTGCATTTACATATAAAGAAGAAAAATAAGTACAGATTAAACAAATATATCTAACATGGAACACTCAACGTGCGGCATAATGCCGCATTATGCGCTTTAGTGCTGTAATTGGAAAACACACTTCGATATCTTACATTTGGACTCACCTGTTGGGTTTATTATGTATATGGAATGTTTTTTTTCGTGGGCACAGGATAAGCGATACCTATTTTTAACTGGGCAGCGAATGTGTTTTAAAGTGTAGATATCTAATCGTGATCGCTGAAACCGGTGATGACCGCGCTAAACATAAAAGATCAGTAACGTCTTGAATATGTCAGTTTGACAGCAACCAATTAGTTTATCTTGTTGGTTGTTTATATTATTTTTCTGGTCTCGGATAAGGATTTGATAAGGTTTTTAAACCATTTTAATTCAATAGAAAATAATACTTTAAATAACTTGCTATTCGCATCAAGCCCGTGATAAATTATCATATAATTTTTCATTCATAATATCCAGAAAAAGATAATTAAAAACCCTTATATTGTTTCACTACGCAATATGAAGTTTCTAACTCACTTACGTAAATACACACAATTTCCACCTAGAAGAAGAGTCGTCGTAACAGGCTTAGGAGTCGTGTCACCTTTGGGCACAGGGTCAGAACTAGCTTGGAGTAATTTGTTAAAAGGACACTGCGGTATAATTTCTCTAAAAGATGAGGAATATTCTAAATTACCTAGTAGAGTAGCAGCTGTTATACCCGTTGAGAATGATAGTGAAATAGCAAAGGCGCTATCCAAATCAAACCTAAAATTAATGGCCCCTGCTACTTGTATAGCTCTTGTTGCTACCGCTGAAGCTCTAACAAACGCAAATTGGATGCCCAAATCTGATGAAGAAAAGGAATCAACAGGAGTTGCTCTTGGCATGGGAATGATTGATCTTAAAGATGTCTGTGATACTAATAATGCATTAAAGTTAGGTTATAATAAAGTTAGTCCATTTTTTGTACCTAGAATATTGCCAAACATGGCAGCGGGTCAAATAAGCATTAAATATGGCCTAAGAGGCCCCAACCATGCGGTATCAACAGCATGCGCTACTGGAGCCCATTCTATAGGTGATGCTTTTAGATTCATTAGGAATGGCGATGCTGATGTAATGGTCTGTGGGGGAGCAGAATCTTGTATAAGCCCTTTAGCAATAGCTGGGTTTTGTCGTTTACGAGCATTGAGCACATCATTTAATGATACACCTGAGAAGGCTTCTCGACCCTTTGATAAACTTAGAGATGGCTTTGTAATGGGTGAAGGAGCAGCAGTTGTAATATTAGAAGAGTATGAGCATGCTTTGAGAAGAAATGCAAAAATGTATGCAGAAATATTAGGTTATGGACTCTCTGGAGATGCTGCCCACATCACTTCACCAAGAGAGGATGGGAGTGGTGCCATATTGTCAATGAATAGAGCTTTGCGTGACAGTAATATATCAAGTGATGAGGTTTCATACATTAATGCACATGCCACTTCTACACCTGTAGGAGATGGTATTGAATCCACAGCTATAAAGACACTTTTTAAGCAAAATGTCAAAAATGTAATGGTATCCTCCACCAAGGGAGCTCATGGACATTTATTAGGGGCTGCGGGAAATCTAGAAGCAGTCTTTACAATATTGGCTTGCCATCATGGAGTTGTACCACCAACAATTAATTTAGATGAACCTATTGATGATTTAAATTATGTAGCAAAAGTCCCACAGAAATGGGAGAACAAAAGAAGAATAGCATTAAAAAATTCTTTTGGATTTGGTGGCACAAATGCCACTCTTTGTATATCAAGTATTTAAAGAAAATACCTAATATTTAAGTGGTTGATGGATCTGGGAATTCAAGAAACAAATAAAAGCATGATTTAGACTCGATAGTATATTTAAAACTGAGTTACAAATGTCTTCAGGTTTTACAACAGTGGCAAACTAGCCACAGTAACTCCCAACAATATGCTGTTTAAGCATCTTCATAAAGAGCGAAAAGTAATCCATTCGTGTACCACATATTATATTGAGTCACATAAAGCATGAAAATTAAATGATTTGATCAAAATGCTACTATATTTCATTACAAAGCTTTTAACATTTTAAATAGTAAATATTTGTTAAATGCTGGTGTTATCCAGTCAATAATTTCATAATATCATAAACAGTTGGAATCATTCAAACCTGCACTTTGTTGGATAAAACTTATAAATATAATATCGTTATATATTATCATCATGTATTCTAAGCACCCTTTCTAATATATTCTTGCAAGAGAATCATTGAAATAGTTGATAGGATTTCATTCTTTACCAGGAACATGATTATATTTTAAGTGCTTTAAAATGAATGTTTCTAAACAATTATTTGATGTAGTATAATTATATAACATAAGTAAAAGTATATAAAGATTTTTGGAAATAATTTTGATATACTATGAATACAATTTTTATAAATAAAATAAACATAATGAGAAATAAATTTTATATGTGTCACCGTAAAATTGTAAAAACCATTAGATTACAATCTCTCCAGTGAGATAGGAAAGTGTTGATATATTGTGAACTCCATACAAAAGTTAGGTAAGGTTAGGTGTGGTATTTTTCTATTATTTGAAGTTTAGGTTAGAACTTATTTCATTTTATTTAATAATAAAATTTAAACCTAACCTAATTCAATATTAGCAATTTAGATCGTAATTTATCGAAAAATAAATGCTAACTTAAATTATATTTTGTTATGTTTTACAATCTTTCGACGGTTTATGATCTCGTTAAGACATATTACAATCTAACGTTTTTTACAATGTTACAGTAACATATGAACAAAAATTTGTTTTCATCTACTGATGCTCAGTGTGCAGTTTGAATGTTACAATATTTTGATACATATTATGCAGGATTTTTACCCTGTTTTAGCATTACAGATGGTAATTGTGGAGTATTCACACATAACTGTGCAAACTTTTGCCTTAAATTCTGTCTTAGTTCTTGCCTCTTTTCTGTAATGTTTCTTCGCGATTTAAATTCCAGTACTTCTTCAATGGGAATATAACTGGTGTCTTGTTCTTCATCTGATGAACATGTATCCTGCAGAAAAAAATGATTTCTCAAAATATTATTTGTTATAATAATATCAGTGATACATTTAATTAAAGACTTGATACTTTTAATTTTATAATTTTCTTAAAAAAATACATACCAGCATTTCTTGCAGAGAAAGTGTAAAACCAGTACATGATATCTTGTCGTTTTTGGTTGTGTCTGAACAGTCTCCTCTTTCGTGATTGCAAAATCCTTCAGAACAAGCCACTTCAGAACCTTCCGGAGAACTCATTAGTGATGATGAACCAGACATTGTTTCACAGCAACCGCCATTATTGCCAGATGAGTAACCACAGTCTTGAGAATGTTCATTAGGCGATAAGTTCCCGTTTTTAGTAAGCTTTTTGCCTAATTTCTTAGGCGAACAGTGTTTTGTAAAGTCTTCTTGGCACGAGTGACAGCTGTCGCCGTTAGATTGCATTCCATCGTAGCACTGGTTGTAATCACGGGGCGAGAGCAAATCTGTTGGCGTATCTCTTTCTTCTAATAAACATTCTTCACATTGGCACTTTTCTTCAGGTTCTTCAGAGTCAGCTTCCTGCAGGTCAATAAATTATTAAATTAGTTATGTTTTTCTATATAGATAATAAAAATAATTTTTACCTAATGTGTAAAGAAAATATGTTAAACAACAGAAAATTATTACACTAGCATTTAGGTACTATGAAGTCAGGAATAGCTTAGTAAATAAAATTACCTTGCATTTGCTCTCAACAGCCTGGCGCTCCTTCTTCTTACGTCTTTTAAGCTTTTTCTGTTCTTTCCTTTGCTGCCTCGTTAATTCCTCTTGCGTTATTTCATCGTACAGCAACTGAAGCTTTGACACCCCACTCTTGAGCTCAACGGCTGTCTCAAACTTACGATACAATGCTTCCACACCCACTGCTGCGAGTATTTGACAAGTGTTCTCCTCTTCACGCAATCTGAGAGAAATGCGTTGTAGACGCTCGTAGATGCATATCCCAAGGCAAATCAGAACCTAGACAATAAATTAGAGTAAATTTATCCCACTTTACATTGACAAAATAATAAACAACTAAAACAAATAATAAACATACAACTAAGTCGTTACATAAGAATTAAAATAAAGAAATAATTTATTAGTTAACTTTAATTTGAAGTCTATAATTTATCAATAATAAGCAAGCAAAGTAAAAAACTAGATTGCTTTACTACAACTATACCAATATTGTTACAGTCTCATAATATAATACAGTAGAAAGCCGATTATCCGAACACCGATTATCGAAATCGCCAATTATCCGAATCTGTCCTAAGAGTATTAATATACTTTTTTTTTGTTTCTCTGTGCTTTTGTTATTGTTGTGAATTTTTATTTAAGGCTGACGAGATTGCAACTTACTCTGAACAAGATGTTCAAGTGAGAATTATTGTAGAACTGTTTGTTGAACTAAAATAAGTGAATTCTATGTGTGACAGTTCATTTTTCTTCATTACCAGTACATGTCTGATTATCCGAATTGACCCCGGTCCCAATTTATTCGGATAATCGGCGTTCTACTGTATGTTGCTTTCTAATTATGTAATTACTAACATTAAAATGTGCTGATTAAGTATGTATGTGATAGAGCAAAATTACAAGATTACACACTATCATGATTCACATCATTGGAATTTTCATTGTCCTTCTAATATTTACAATTAATTTACATTTGTAGTGATTTCATTTAAATTAAATTATGAAATGTTTATTTGTCACTATTTCATAAAGATACAATAACATTATTTATTGTAATTCGAAATTACGATCAATTTTATTTATTTTTAACAGTAGAAACAATTGTGTTTCTCTTCTAAATACTTGCCTCTTCCTGTGCAATTTCTAATGTTTTGGCATGTCTCTCCCGATGATTCCCAAACAGTTCTGGTTCAGCTCTGGCTATGAGGTGTGCGATGTAGTCTGTCTTGGCTTGGAGGTGCAGGTGTTTGTCGAGTAAACATCTTTTGATACCACCATATAAGGCACCGACATAACCCTTTTCCTTTTGTGGCTCTTTCTCTTCAACTAATAACTGATAAGCTCTTAATACCTGTAAATAATGTAGTTAATTATTAAAAAAACATTGTTTACATGATATCTCAATGTTACTGTGGTCAACGAAATGTGTTGATAATGTCTGAAAGTCTTATCTAAATGATAAATCACTTTAAAAGTAGATACAAAGCATTAAAAACTGTTGAAATTTATGTTTGTGAAGGGAACATAGAAAAAAAATTATTTATGCAAATAGCTATTAATAAATTCATCTCATGCTCAATCCTAAAATAAGACACCATAAGGAAAAATTTCTACACCTAGTTTTTTTCATCTAAGTGGGAGATCAGGTTTCAAAGTGATAAAAAACTAAAGTAAAGCCTGTACATATCCCACTGCTGGGCATTGAGCCTTTCTCCTATTAGGGAAAAGATAAAGGAGCTGAACTCACCACACTCCACTGCGGGTTGTTAGATAAACATGTGTCAAAAATTCTTTTAGCAGATGTTTCTAACCCTTTCCTTAATAAAATATAATGGCTTTTAAATTTAGGGTCCACTTATGTTATAACACCAAACTATGACCAGTCACTATATCTATCTCAATAGACTGTATGATGCAAAAAAAATACATATTTACAATTTTAAAAAAGAACAATTAAATTTCTCTAAAATCATAAAGTTATGAATAACAATAATCAAAATATTATCTTCAGATGACTTTTGGACCATTAGTGGCACCGACACCCCCTTGCTGTTCTCGCCTTTAATAATTGTGTCAAACACCACTTTACTACACATAAACAAAAAAAAAATATTACCTTAGTCTTACAATCAGCACAAAATCTGTGTTTCCGAAGATAGTTGTGCAGCGTGTCATGTAGGGTGTTGAAGTGGACGAGGGTGACGTGTTCCCGCGCGGGGGTGCGCATGGCGTCCCAGGCGGCGCACCACGCCGTCCGGCCGCCCCAACCCCACGCGCCCCAGCCCCAGCCGCAGGACGTGCCGCCCCAGCCCCTCGCTGTGCCCGCCTCCAGCGAGTGCAGCGTACACCGTTGGGACTTCTTCCATCTCGGCTGGCTTAGAATGAGGCATTCTAGACCCGTGCTGTTGATTAACATTGATTTGTTTATTAAAAAGAGATTTTAGTTATGTTTGTTGTAAGAGATATTTTTTATTAAAAAGATGTTTATATCACTGGAAAGCCAAAACTACTAAAGCGCCAGTGGAATTGAAAAATAGAGATGATTAGTGTCAGAATTCATCTAAAATATTTAAAAAATGTAATGTTTATGATAAAACAGTTACAATATTACGTAGAAAGCATTATAGAGAGTTTTATATTATACAAGCAGTCCGCTCTGGCTTTACACAGCCTAAACAAATTACATGAAGACATATCATATAACCTATGTTAACCAGGGAAAATGTATTATTTCAATGGTGAAATTAACAACAACTACAACAGTTAAATATTGTAAATGTGATTATACTATCAATTTTTTTTATATACATCTTGCTATGAATTTAATAAATACATTTCACCAATTTAAAAAAAAAATTAAAAATGTATATATTAATTTTACCTGTGACCATTTAACAATGTGGCCAGTGACTGTGGATTTGTTATTTTATCTTCTCTTATAGTCATAATTTCATCTGGTGTCAAAATTAATGGATCTAAAGTTGGATGTCCTGATTTGCATAACTGGTAAAAAAGTCTTTCAACACTGAAACAAATATATAGTATATGTATCAATAAAGCAACATAAAAAAGTTACATGATGAAAACACTTAGCAAAAGTTTATGTAAGTGATGTACTTATACACTTGTGTGCAATTTAAATTCACTTGTGTATAATTGCTTATTTCATAGTAATTGTGTAACAATTTGATAATAATGGTAATGGTAAATATATATCATAAATTTAATAAAAACAACAACTACCTTCTTCTACAACCAACGCAAGGAATGCTCTGATTTAAAACATTAAAAATATCGGAAGCATCAACTCTGAGTGCCGACTTTAATTCATCTGTCGTGAGGGTTCTGTATTTGCGTATAAACTCATCGTATTCCCGACCTTTCACTTGTGGACTATCAAAAATAAGGCCCATGGTATTTAGATCCATAATCATCTGCAAATTAAAAAGAATAATACACATCCAACAAAGAAAATTTCCAGAAAATAAGGTCAACATTAAGACGTCACATCGCCTAGCTAACACAATTTAAATGAAATAACTAAACTATGATCGATCATACGTATTTAATGAAAACAATATAAACAATCATTCTCAAAATTATATATGATTGACTACAACGTACGCTTATTTTCTATTTTTTAACAGTAATCTACGTTTGAGGTAATGTCAAAGTGCAACAAGGTAACTTACAGTTAAGTTTTCATAAATAGTTAACGGCAATTGTTTTCTTTTTATAACGGGCTCCTTTTCACAATTGTATATATCGACCAATTTAGCCATTTTTATGATTATTCACATAAAAATTGCCGACAAAATATACAAATATAACAAAATGACGGCTGATGACGGCCAACTTATATGAAATACACGTCGTGACGTTCAGTTTTGGCATAGATTAAAACTCAGAGCAAATTAGCCACAGATAAAAAAGAGAAAACCGGAAACCTAAACTATCAAGAATTAAGATTAGATAGATATAAAGAGACTTTATATCTATTAAGTTAACATAGATACCTATAGATATATTTTTAATTAGAAATTTTCGTATTGTAACTAATTATTGTCCAAAAGTATCTAGATATCTACTCATTTAAAATTTAGAAATTATCTATTAAGCATAGAAATTGGTATTTTGTCGGTATATTTTATTTATGTTGTACAACACTAGTCATAAAAAGTTATTTTGATTATCAAGTTTGTTCTGAATCTGATTTCTGAATTCCGATTGAATTGCGATTTTCCTATTGCTTGGTGCTTACAGATAACGGAATAAAATAATTCTAAATAGAAGACAAATATTAATGAGCATATTAAATAGTTGAAAAGATGTCTAAAATATTTACTCCAACGAATCAAATTCGTTTAACAAATGTCGCTATTGTAAGGTTAAAAAAGGGTGGTAAAAGATTTGAAATAGCTTGTTACAGGAATAAGGTATTATCTTGGCGAAATAAATTGTAAGTATGCTTAGTAAATGCTGTTATATTCTTCAATTAAATTATAATTAAGTTACTAGATGTATTGCAACACATAATGCAAACTGCATATACTTACAGTTTCATATATCTTGTAGATTTAGATTTGGTATCATTGAGTACTAATTTTAATAGTTGAACTTATTCCTGTAATCCTCCTTTAGTCTTAAATTTTACAAGTATTTCACAATGTTTATATGTAACAAAATGTTCATAAATTCCCATTATTTATATTTATACAATATTCACAATTTTTTTAATTTGTTTTAGAGAAAAAGATATTGATGAAGTACTACAGACTCACACTGTTTTCACCAACGTATCAAAGGGACAAGTAGCTAAAAAAGAAGATTTGGTCAAAGTATTTGGTAAGGATGACCAAACAGAAATATGTAAGGAAATTCTGGAGAAAGGAGAACTGCAGGTTTCAGATAAGGAAAGGCATTCTCAAATAGATGCACTTTTTAAAGATATAGCTACAACTGTAGCCGATAAATGTGTGAATCCTGAAACCAAAAGACCATACCCAGTTTCCATAATAGAAAAAGCTATGAAGGATATACATTTTTCTGTTAACGTCAATAAAAGTGCAAAACAACAATCTCTGGAAGTAATACCCTTAATTAAAAAGGAAATACCTCTTGAGAGAGCACAGATGAGGGTAAGAATTATGTTGAGTGGAAAAGAAGCTCGTAAGGTGAGAGACAAGGCTGTTAAACTGGCTATGAATGTTGAAGAGGAGAATTGGGAATCCGGAACAGCCAATATAATATGCCTCATTGATCCTGGAAGCTTCAGAGTTTTAGATGAAATGATTAAGACAGAAACAAAGGGCACAGGACAGTTTGAATTATTAAATCTGAAAGAAATGATTGAAGGAGAACAAGCACTATAAATATTTTGATTATTTATATAAACTGTTTCATAACCTATTATTACCATGTCAAATAAATTATTATTCTTATTATTTAATTTTTGTTATTTCTAAAATCTACACCTAAGTAAGATCATTATTATTTTCATGTTAAAGACTGCTGCACACGAGGTATTTATTGTATATTTATAGGTAGGTAATATAACTAAAGCTATGTCTACATAAATATTCTACAATTTAAGGTCGAATCTACACCGCGATATTTCAATGTTAATAAAAGTAAAATTATTTTTTATTAAGTAGATTAGATACTATTATTTTAAAGAATTAAATACTTTTATTTTATTTAATTAAAATCTAATTAATAGTTATCTATATTTCGGTCGCGATTCATTATTTTTGTCTTAAATACAGATTAAAAATACATGGTCACATTAATGATTATTCATTATAATTGTGTTAATACACAAATAAAATAAAGAAATAAAATAGAAATTGAAAATTTAATTTACTATTTATTAATAAAAGTACAATATTAGAGCTTTAAGAAAGTATACCTTAGAAAAAAAAACCGGTATTCAATTGAAACATATAATGGAACGTTGAAGTGAATGTACCCATCAGCAAATGAATGACAAATTAAAAAGTTTTATTTTTCTTATATTGGTACGAGATTTTATTGATTGTTTTCTTTCAAGATTTTCGGCCAGACGGCGACTGAAATTGCAAGTTACTGTGATATATTTATTTTCAATAATTAACTATTCTTATCAAACAATTAAATGAGCAGGGATATCGAGTTATGTCTATAAGTAATGGAAGGTACAGAACTGGGTGGCGACCAGCAATTCTGTTTGAGATGGAACAATTTTCAAGCAAATATAACTTCTCAATTCGAGGCACTGCGCGATGATGAGGACTTCGTGGATGTCACCCTGGCATGCGAGGGACACAGGCTCGAAGCCCACAAAGTGGTTCTTTCAGCATGTAGTCCTTATTTCAAGGAATTATTTAAAGTAAGTCCATCTTTCACTCCCCACACTTTGATGTGTCACCATTACAATGACTCTAGTGAAAGTTGTTATGTATAAAACACTTGATCTACTTACAAATGCCATGTCTCGCGATCCAGTTAAGTATTCGTGATTTCATTATTTGTACCTACTTTAGAATTCTGTTTCACAATTTCTAATTAATTCGTTACTATTGGCGCACTATTTAATATCTCAATTTGAAAAATTCCAATTAAATCTTTTTATTTGTCAAAATTTCATAAAATTCCTTTCTAACTGTTTTTTGTACACTTGTCGTTTTTGTATGACTTTTTTATTACATTATTAATTGCTTCAAAGTCAAGTAGCAATTATTTCAAAATAGCAAAAACACAAAAATACTTGTTTGTTACTGCAAATGATGTAAAATTATACCATATTACGTTTACAGTGTGACTTAGTTCTACTATCAGTTAATATTATAGTAAATATGTTTCGTACCATTAGGAAAATAAATTTTAATGAACAGAGATAAAACACAAAATTTAATCAAAGTCAAATCAAAAAGTACTTTTTTCTCACTCCATACTTTTATGACATGAACATGCTTGAAGGTTTTTCTAATTAAGTAACAAAATAACCTACAATTCGAGTGTATTTTTCTAACCTATCAGCATTGTTTTAACCAAGTCTGTCATTTTTAGGCCACAGACTCACTACAGTTACAAATGGGCCAATTAACCACCAACCATTTTATGAAATCACTTTATTATAAGGTCTTTGCCCTTACTAGTGGTAATGCCTATTAACATTTACTTTCTGTTCTGTCATACGATATGCTATGTATGGGATTTATTCATATACTTAATCACGTGACTAGTGAATCGGTATTTGAATATTTTATTTCATTAATTAACATTTACATTTTTTATAAGTTGTCTCTTGTATATATTTATACATTTAAAACATGTTTTAAAAGCGTTATGGATTGTGGGTAACTAAACTATATTTTTTTGTTCAATTAAATTTTATTGCATACTTTATAACACACTTCCTTACCTATTTATATAAAATATAAATATATGAAGTATTTCGATTAAAGGATTCGCAAAAGTACATCATTATAAAACAACCTCTAGAACAAAATATAATTTATAAAACCATTACAATAGCCATACCAGTACAACATATTGTTATTTATTGTAGGAGATAAAACAACACTTATAGATAATGTGTAAAAACTTAAATAAACAATTACCTAGTTTATAAAAATGATAACAGAAACATACTCCAGTTGCCATTGGGCATGACACTGGAAGCAAGGTGTATGTAAAAAGTTGACATTGTACATTATCAAGATCTGTCAATGACCTGTTACAAAATTGATAAGATCCCGTTGTTTCAATTGTTTCGGTCTTCATGACAAAGGATAAAAATTATTTTTAAGATTTAGTTTTATTGTCTTTAAACACCACATTTTATTATTATATGGAAACTACAAATAATATCTTGTGTTATTTCTTGAGAAAATCATTTCATTGTTCTTACGATAAAATTGAGATATAATAGTACAATAGCTACTTTAAAGTACCAATTAATTAGTAACTAAAATATGAAACTTTTTTAAAATTTGATTTGTATTTAATTACAAAATGAAATGGAGCTGAAAAGTATTTTCTCCCTTCTATTCTCACTATTATAGTTTTAATTGGACATTCTTTTATTACATTAAATGATGTCTAATTATTTTTTATTTAATTTGTTTAATGTAAATTAAATCACTCATTATTTAAGATGTTAAATAAAGATCCCTCTCCAGAACCTTATGTTGTTAATACCTAAAATGTTTTTGTTCCTTTTGTGGAAAATTTTGATATAAACACATCTTAGCTCCTTGAGTTTTTACTCTTGCTGACATTGTGGTAACCTTGTAGTTAACATAAGAGGTATTTTACTTCTTACAGTATTTTTCAATCTACTTTTAACTAAAATCATAATGACAATTATTATATTTTATATAGAAGACATAATTACTTTAATAGAGAATTAATTCCATCAGCAGTTTTGTAACAATAAGTTTATGGAAAATATGTGGTATCTCATTAACTAAAAGCAATTAACCTAATTTGTAGTTACAATCCAATCAATTATTGATATAAAAGACATTGTGTATTTATTTTATAGATTTTTTTTTGATTACGAAGTCATTTTAACAGTTTGTAAATAGATTAGTATAAGAACGAAATGTTTTTTCCTTCCAGAATAATCCATGTCCTCATCCAATAATATTTATGCGCGATTGTGAGGTGTCGCACGTCCGCGCTCTCCTCCAGTTTATGTACGTGGGCCAGGTGAACATCGCGCAGGCGCAGCTCAGCGCCTTCTTGCGCACAGCGGATGCGCTACAAATACGCGGCCTCACTGATTGTTCACAACACAACGATAAAGTAAATAATAGTTTGTAATGCATATTAACTCTTTTATAAGTATAAATGTATAAATTTTGTAATACAATATTTATTTTCCAGAAAGTGAATCGAAAATCTCCACCTTCCCAACTACGTAATTTGCTCAGCGCCAAGCCGTCACATTCTACCTCCTCCTCCAAAGCCGCAAGCCAAAATGTGGAATCGACGTCTGCCGATGACCCCGAGAAGAATGCGAGTCGCCGTTCTGAGATAAATTCTCCCGATGTTGCCAGAAATAATCTCAACGAAGAAGCTTCCTTTCAAACTTCTAGTCAAACGAGGCCTAATAATGACGACTTTAACCAAACTTGTAACTACCCTACATTGAGGGTGAAAACTGATCTCGAAGCAACTGAAATTAACAATGAAGAAAATGATATTCTCATGGATCCCGGAGATTACAAGGAAGGAGTGGACGCGTGTCAGGAATTCAGCGCGACCGACCTGCTCGAACCGAAAATGGAAGTCATGGAGCAGGAAGCCAGCGACGAGGAGCGTTCCAGTTTTCAGCCTTACTACAACGACAACAACGCCCTGGCGAACCCGTTCGCCACCCTACAAGGTAGGGTAGCTTTCGATCAGTTTCGTCCCTAAAGTAAAACGGTCAATGATATATCATTTTCGTCCCACAGGTAACATCGATCTCATGGCCGGGATGAACGCGGAGCTGCGCGACGAGAATTCGGAAGGTAATTATAGTACCTAGTATAAGTCACCGTCACGTCATTTTCACGCACACGTCGACTCGAACAGCCGCGCCCCCGGCGAACCTCTTGCACAGATTCCGAACGTATCGGCTACACGCGCGCGAGCGATATCAATCAGGTGCTAGGCGCGCGGGTGTCGGGCGACGCTCCCCGCCTCGCCGCCCTCCGCCTCTCCGCTCCGCCGCCCCGGACCCTCTGCCAACGGCACTCGTGGCTCCTCCGACGCTCCTAGGATTGTCCATCTCTAGTCGCGAGATACAAGTCGAAAAGAAAGAAAACTCGATTTTAAAGCTATACATCAAAATCGCATTCTTCTTCGAAAGGATAAGCTTTTGATTTGTCGAAGTAAACACAACTCAGTAGGACTTTAAAAGTCTGCTACGTACCGGTAATCCATCGGTATCGTGCGCGTCGGGCGCGAGCGGCTAGGGGACGATCCTAGCGCGGCGGAGCGAGCGGGCGCGGCGGGGCGGGCGCGGGCGGCGGCGAGGTGGCGGAGGTGGCTGGTGCGAACGTGGTGTTGTTGGCAGCGGGCGGCGCGGGCGGGCCGGGCGGCGGAGCGGGCGTGCGGTGCGCGCAGTGCGGCCGCCGCTACTCCAACGCGTCCAACCTGCGCCAGCACGTGCGGCTCATCCACGAGGCGCAGCCCGTCGTGTGCGCCACCTGCGGCCGCTGCTTCAAGACGCCGCTGTACCTGCGCCGGCACACGCTCGCGCAGCACGTGCCGCGCCTCAAGCCGCCGCCGCCGTCGTCGCCTCCGCCGCTGCCCGCGCTGCGGCCCGCGCCGCACTAGCGGCACCCGCGCGCCGCGCCGCCCCGCGCCCTGCGTCGGTGCGGGGAGTTTCATATATCTCAAGCAATTTCATGTGACGACTAAGTCCAATTGTTCCGACGGCTTTTGGAGTATTATTGTATCTCTTCGTTGGGTGACATTGTGAAGATGTGGCTTAACGATATAACAAGACTGTCAGTAGATGTATCTAGTCTGTGATCGGAGTGTCGCCGGGGGCCTATCTGCCGTCACACCTCTCCGCTTATTGCGTGCCTTTCAATATTATACCGAGTGCCAGGACGTGTCTTTTCAGCGAGACCCCATTAGTATATTTTTTAACCTCAATACTGTTACTAAAATGGTTGCAGTTGCATTGTCATAAAATTCTATTTTCTTACTTGCGGGAAAATAAACAGACGAGTCACGTCGGGAAACCCGCTTAATAATAGCAAAAGTAGTGCTGAGTCATTAGCAATCGCCGCAGTAGGGCTTAGTGAGTAACGGGTGTCGCTGAAGGGACCGCTCGAGTACCTTCCTTTCTGACAATAGACTGATCGTTGTTAAAGCATTTGTTGCAACCGGTGCTGATTTATCATAGGTTATTTACAGGTTACATAATATTATACATACCTACATTATACACGTTATCCGCAGCATTCGACCCGTTGCACCGCCCTCCTAGCGAATAATAAATATTTTCTTATTAGAGTGTAATATTTTGTACTGCAATCGCGTTGGAATGGGTCGAATCATCCGTTTTTAGTGTCGAATTCGCGAGTTACACGACCCGCGACGAACAACAATAACAATAGTGATATTTTTATACACAATAGTTTTATCTTTACACAGATGTTATATTGTTGAGTGATTGGACGGCTCCCGGTTCATAGTTTGTACAAAATCACACGTGTTACAGTTAATATTTGATATCTTCAGATTTACTTATCCAGTAAATGTCTTATACATAATACAGATGATATTTGTTATGCTGTTTTTATATAATAATTTAATTGACACGGCTCGCAGCCCAGTGTGCGATCGCTAAGTTAACATTTTCAAATATCAAGCTTAGTTTAAGTAAAGGTGCATTTTAGATCTTTTGGGTTTTTATGTCTTCGATTTCAGTACAATCGACTGATTTGTATATTTAATTTGTATTTATAAAGATTGCCATTAAAAACGCATCTAGTCATTTAAAAAATCTGCATTTAATTAGGACGTCGCGAAGTCGAAGGTATGATTAGGGTTGTGAATTACAATATTAGTTTATCTTTAATAAAATCATAATTAATAAAAAGATATCTGAATAATATTAGATCTCATATCGTTTACTTTATATTACTCTTGATCTCTAAATTTTTCTCTGCATTTATTTTTAGCGAGATAAATAAAATTAAAATAATAAAAAAAAAACTATTTATTATGTATTGCAGAATGAAAAAAAAAATGTTAAGATCAATTGCCTGTGTAATCAATTTATTAGAAATTGTATTTTGATGAGCACTTTATATTTTTCTTAAAAATAATTCCATCACTATTTTAAGGCGCAGCTATCGTTGAAAAAAACATGTAATCTTTCAAATTCAATATAATATTTAGGAAAGGATCTCATATATTATGTTCTACTTATTCAGTCGAAATTAATAAGAATTACTTTAAGAATTTTATCACTACAAGTACATATATGTGTTTATTAAATATCTAATTAAACAGAGCTGTTATTATGAGGCTTTATGAGAATATTAAGTTGTTGAAATAGATAAAAAATATCATAAACAGTTAAACATAATCACCCGATAGTTATTTCATATTGATAAATAATTTTCTATCGCTTTTTTTAATGTATTAATTATTAAAGTATGCACACAACAGATTATATTTATCTTTTTATAAATAGTACCGTTAATAAATTATAAATAAACATATTAATGCTTTTGCAATATAATTTATAGTGCCATAAAATGTGTAAGTTGAATTTAGTTTTAAAAAGTTTCAGATGTTTTGAAACAATATTCAGGTTGATTTTATATTCACGCAATAAATCGGTCAATTTTAAATGCTAATTAAAATTCTTTTGTATAATCTATGGTCCATACGATAACGTGAAATAATTCTAGAAACTTTTAATATAATCATGTTCATCTGTGCAATCGCTTTGTGCAGAGTATAAAACTTTTATGTATGTACATAAATTAATGTAATTTTATACTAAACACAAAAAATAAAGTATTGGAAATACAGAAAGATTTTCTATTCTTATCTCTAGCTCTTTTCTATGTAAATTACTTAATTACTTAAACAGCAATGCAGGTGGGTTGCATGTAAGTATTTTATTCATTGTGTGTGTGTGCCTAGTTTGTAATAGTTTATTCAGATTTGCGACACAAATCGTTTACAGTAGGTCATCATAGATTTACTTTAAGTATAATCTCTTTTAATTGTATTGGGATTATGTTCTTTAACAAAGTAATATCTTTAAGAGATTTATTATATTGATATATTGAAGACAGGGAATTTTGTTAGTTTGATGTTTGATGATAAAAATGTGGCATTACTGGCCCTTAGACAAGTTAATGTTAATTTTGAATGTTGATGTAATTTGAAATACAGAATAATGTTAACAAAAATTATTGACCATTTTTAAGACAATTGTATATACTGTTATTATTACTGGCTTAATTACATTTTTGAAGATAATGCAATGATATCTAAATTGTTAGAAATTTCAGTGTTTGCAACACTTTAGAAAATTTCTTAAATTCTTTCATTTTTGTTTCCAACACAAGAAAATTTCAGAAACATTGGTCGTTTTCACGCGTTGAGAACACAAAAGTTGGCAACTTCTGTTCGATGGAGACTGCCTTTCGACAGACTATAATTACGCCCTAGCTTGGTTTTTACTGCAACTGTTGTTTACATAGCTAATATTCACGTATATTACTTTAGCTTTACTAGTAAGTTACCAGCGCGTGTTGTCAGTAGGTGCGGTCGTGGTATCGGGCGGGCGCTGGGACCGGCGCCACCGGCCGGTGCCGGACGCGGTGTGGCTCGAGCAGCACCGCCGTGCGTTGCCCTTCGTCATCAAGCGGGAGAACGAACGAGGCGCGCCCGCACCGAGACTCGTGAGTACACACACGGCTTTACATTGGTTGACT
>DVXP01000882.1:0-17292 GCA_018235645.1 Junonia grisea | reverse complement strand
AAAAAGAGAAAAAAAAAAAAACACGGGGACCCCCCCAAGGAAAAGGGAAAAAAAAAAAAAAAAACAAAAAAAAAAAAAAAAAAAAAAAAAAAAAAAAAAAAGTGTAAGGAAATTAGTTTTGACCGTAACGTAACCAAATTCTCGTAGAAGATTCTGATTGATATATTTATTCTGATGTTCCTATGGTAAGTGAGAAAACCTCAACGAAGACCTTCCCTAAATACTTAATCACCTTCTCCTAATACTTTTTTTGGCTGGCTGCATATTGTTTAAAATTCAAGTATAATTAAAACTGACATAAAACATACCTTCTAAAATGGAGTCCATTGTCTGTCTGTATAAGTTATTCCTCATTCTCACGAAGAACAACTCTTCGGGCCTTTCAGGAAGATAGTAGACCACCAACTCCGTATGAGGTGACACTGGTTTCACAGCTTCGTACACCGGTTCACCCTTGACTTTTGTGCAGACTAGGTTAACCTGGGAAAAATAATGTTATTTTGGAACAATTTCAACACTTTTGGGTACAGATATCTTTTTTATGGAAGTATGTCAAATGTTCAGGTACCGTAATTCTATTTTAATCCTCTGATTTTTTTATGAAGGTTTAAACGTTAACTTACTTGAGGTCCATAATTCTCCGAGACCCGTAGAAATCGTACCCAGTTACAATGTCGAACCTGCACCCCTCCAGACGTGCAGACTTCATCAAATAGACCGAATCTATGGCGTACCTACAACAAGCGAAAAGTATTAAAGAAATTATTATATACATTTATAATATAAACAAATTATCTTAAGGTAGATAGTAAAGCATAATTATTACTATACATTTTCTATACAAATTTTCGAGTGACCACACACTCGGCTATAATATGTTTCTATGACGTCACCAAGCTATACAGTAATATAAATTATTGCATATTACTATATGACGACTACCATACAAATGAAGGCCAAATTTATATTTTTCATTGTGTGGTAGCTTGCTATAATATATATTATAGTACGGTATATTAATATATATTATAGCTATGTCTGTGACGGGCTTAATTTAATAAGCATTAAAGATTCATACAATAAAAGTTTTAAAAAAGGACTATGAGAATCGAGAAAAATATGTAAAAGTTCGTCCTTAGCGTCCCATAATAAAGGTTAAACACCTCAATATAATGCTTATGAATTAAAAGCCTATTTTCGCTAATTAGATTCAGTCGTTTGTATAATTTCTATCACTTTTTCTGCCGTTTTTCAAATATTTTATACGCCTTATCAAATTTTAATTCTGTGGTCATGGGATCGCCTCCAGTTTGTTTGATGTTGCCGCATTTTAATTAGAAATGTCTTGGTAATGATAACGCGTGTTGTAAAATCTTGTGCGATATGTATAGTATTATGTTCAATGATTGCGAATATTACTGGTAGGTAGCATTTTATAAGCTGTGAGTTACATATTCCTATGAAACTATGACCTTAGTAACTTGTCATAATATTTTTGTATTAGGACTTTTGAATGGTAGAATCTATTAAAGCTATTTATTCACCGACATTATAAAAAATTTAACATAAAATAGGTATATCCTAATAAATCAAACAGAATTATATTTATAAATAATAATATATCATATTCTAAAAACAAAGAAAACGAATTTATAGTTGAACATCGAATTCAATAAATATTCAATTCGAAAGTAATTCAGATGCTAATGTAGACATCATCTTTACAGCTTCTCAATATATTAAGCCTAATAAAAATGCAAATTTATACTAATATTGTACCGTGGAACCGAAACAAGACATAAAAATAAACTATACATCAGATATGTCGATTTAAAATCAAATTTAACTAAATTAATTGAAACAAAAGGTATAAAAATCATAATTATTATCAAATGGCAAATTGTTCTTTTATAGTTATAAATTGACCATTTATGTTTTATGTGATTTTAATAGGTTTGTTTTCTATTTCTTAAAAATGATAAAGGTAGTAAAAAATATTTTTTGCGTAAACCCTTCTCTGACACTTTCAGTTCCTAACTGGAGCTTAAATTATGGGTTGTGTAATTATGATACAATATCGGAAACTCATAAGCTAAAAATAGTCTCGATTCATATGATCGGAATTTATGGGTTTTTAATCGATTCCGCATCGAGTTTAATCAATCTCAAAAATTCTTTCGATTGATCGAAACACGATAACATATGTATCAGTCGTAAATTAAAAAAAAATAGTTTTGTGGTATACTTCCAGTATACCACGTTAAATTTTCTTGATGAATCATCACAACTACTAGTTTACGATAGTAGTTACTCATTGTAGACAAAAATATTCTCATTTGTATGACTTATACGCCTTTGGAATTGTGAAAGTCGGACGATATCAAAATCTAGTCTAGAAGTAGGCTCTGGAAAAAATACCAGAAAATAGCTAGAAAGACGAATGATTGTAGACATGTTTGCTGCAACTGACTTATGTATATTTTCTAGCAGTCACAGGTTCAAAGCTCTTTTATGAAATTATGACAAACTTGTTACTTGTTTTGCATTTTTGTATGTGTGTGTATGTGTGTGTGTGTGTGTGTGTGTTTGTGTGTGTGTGTGCGTTTTCCGGTCACGGAACAAAGAATAAGGTACCTTAACTAATGTTTTATTTTCTGTGTTTATACCTTTGGTTATTTAATTCTTAAGATATAAAGTTTAATAACGATCTGATAATATGCTTTTTGTTTATTAATCATGTGAATTATTTTTTTTTGTCTATATTTTCTGCTGATTGTTTATGATTTTTTTTGTTTTCTTCATTGTATCTTTTTCGTTATATTTTAATGTTTTGCCTCTTCTTATTTGTTATTATAATATTGTGAACAATAGATTTTCCAGTGATTTCTACGTAATTAGACGGTTAGGCACCTTAAGTTAAAACAAAGCAAATCGTAATAAAATTTAAAGTTTCTGAATTTTGTGAATTATTAATTATTTGCTAAATTAAAACATACCTATTCGACTAGCTATGTCCGGCATTTTTGCAAAAAAATGCAAACGAAAATTTAAATCCTGGGCCCGTATTCTCTATGTCACGATACGTAACGTGCGCAAAACGGATGACGACATATCGTGCTTGTCAAACAATCTTACCACGGCACGTTTCGTCTTCTTAAAAGGGTATTTTGTAAGCACACGTCTTGAAAACGTACGGAATAGCATAGATAATGATTTGGAGATGGCACGATCCGCAATCTTCATCAAATCAAAAAAGGTTTATTTTTTATTAATTTCTTAATTACTTATTTGACAGCACGTAACGGGACATATCAATTTCACAATGTCATAGAGAATACAGTTTATGTCAGTAGAATTGAAATCAGCTGATAAAAATCTACTGTAAGGTGATAGTAGCGTGATACCTAAGAAGGAAGCAATATAACTACTCCATTATCTAACACGATTTAGTTAATTTTTCTCACTAAAAACGTATAAACTTTCTGGTAGTATCTCACGTAGTCACTATTATTCGTCATTATCGTCATTAGTACAAATGTTTCACGAGAAACAAAGATCACTCGCGTCTGCTTCTCAGTAAGATCCGAAGAGTTATCCCCCCCCCCCCTTATTACCCCTAGCGATCACGATCCTTTGGACCCGTTTACATTGACCCGTCGATACTATGAAACAATAAGGCACTCGAGAAATATGGATTTGGTTTATGCAATGTTTAGAGTTATTTTGATTGGTTGTCTCTAAATTACGTAATAGGTACTATTACACTCAAAAATGAAAAAAAAAATTATGACGTCATTATCTACTAGTGAGATATTTTCAACTATTGAACAATAGACTAAATAAGTCATCTCAGTTTAAGATTTTGTAAATCTAGTATAAATTATTTAAAAAAATAATTTATAATATCATTTCAGAGTTCTGACGGGTGATTCATTAAACTTCACGTAAAAATTCATTGTTCAGTTATAAATTTTATAAAATTAACTTGATGTTATAAGATAATTAATTTTATTATTTAATCTTTATTTTTGTATTTATTTAAAAAATATCGTTTCGATATCGTAAAAATGGTTCCCGAATAACAGAAGAACGCTAAAGGCATTACATTGCGTGCGTTCTCAAAAACCAGTCAAGTGCCAGTTAGTATGGTAATAGCATTAGATTAAACCGTACCAAATGTTAACTATTGCTCTTAATTGCTGAATAACATATGCACATATTTATGTGTAATAAACACGTGTTCCGAATATGGGCGATGAAGAAAAAATTTAACAATTAATTAACGATAACTTTCGAACTATTTCTTTGATGTTTTGCTTTTTTAAATATGGTGGTGTATTTTTAAGAATGTAAGGTACCTAATTCTTCTTAACTCTGAAAAAAAACATCTATTAACGAAATAAAACTATATGCTTTACTATTTATTAAAGTTGTATGATCCTAAGCTGCCCTTTTACACAATAGCAACACTAGAATATATCTTACAGTACGTATTTAGTGCTCAAATTGTAATTATCACAATAATTTTTATTCGACATCATACGTGTAAAACTGATACTTAGATAGTGTCTATTAAATTTTATTACATGCAAAAATATGTACACTAGTTGAATGTAATACTCGTATAAGTTTATGGAAACATAACGTAACTAAGGAATTTAGAAAATTAGCGACAGTTTAGACACACGATGCTTAATATCGTAATTATGTCGTGACGTCGGTGGTAAATTATGTGGGTGCATACGTAACTAAAACATTAATATCGTGATTGCGTTTTTAAACAGAAGCCAAAATGATTGTCCGCCTCGAGCTCGTATTACTGACATCTCTGCATGCGATATCGGTTAAACTCACCAGACGTTTGTTTCCATAACACCAAGACAGGAACCAATTCTCGTTGAACATTGGAATGTACCAAAACTCTTTGTACCAACTGACTATGATGTTTGTACTTCCAAAGATGTTATTAGAAGCATCTATGATGCAAACGAGGTAACTTAGAATGTAATCGTTGTAATAAAGGACATACATGAAATGGGCGGACAAACGGAAATAGCATACATATGCAATTTATTCATAAAAACAATTTTTTATATCAATTACTTCTATGATTTTACATAATAATTAAATTTTTTATATAGATTTTACATAATAATTATAAAAGATACAGCACTGGATGAGCCTTAAATGCGTTCTTAAAACAGGAACAAAGAATAATTGGGAATAAAAATGAAATACAGCAACACTACGCAGATTTTTGCAAGATTATAAAACTTTCTGAACCAAATATGCTTAAGAAGTTTCTATGATAGCAAAAGTAATTTTATAAAAAAAATAAATGATAAAAATTTAAAATGTCCAATATAAAATTCGTCCGTACAATGGAGATCAGCAACCATGATTGCGCTGCCCGAAGCGATTATTTGACTCACATCTACAAAATTGCGTCGGCCGCACGCGCTATTATGCACGAGAATTTATACCGAGGAGCCTCGTTAGAATATACGGTCGAGTTGAATGGAAATTAAGAGGAAAAAATGTAGACAGACGCTGAATTCGATGTAGTAATAACTGAGAAGTTATTATAACTGTTTCTTGATAGGTAAAGTGATGCAAAAGAATATAAGAATAAGAATGGTCTTAAAAATATAACAATCCAAAACCTAATATTTGAAAAGTATTTTCAATTTTGAATGTAAACGATGTAAGAAAAGGCAATAAGATTTTATAATAGAAATAGTACATAAACCGTACCGTATAGCATGACTGAAGTTTTGAAGCGAATTGGAGTCACTGAAACCTAAACATGCTGTTGTATCAACTAATGTTAACATGTAGTTATGTGTCCAAAATATAATTCAAAAAGCACTTCTACATACAGCCACAAATTGCTGGAGTTTTATCTTCTGATCTAAGCGTAGGTGTAAATAAATCATAGCTAAGAATTACATCGTGTGTCCGAAGCAGCGCGTGCCCTTACAAATGTTCAGTGATTGCGAGTCGTGAAGGCCGCGGGTAAACAGTAATACTGCTAGATTATTGTAACTGAATACGCGTATGGAAGCAGATTGAGATGATAAATGTACCAAAGCAGATCATTCACAAGTCTCCCTGAATTGGGTAAAAACTTAGTAATACAAAGATATATGTATATATTTTTCTAAAAATATATTTGTGCTCGCCAAAAAATTTGTAAATGAGGCAGTACGTTACTGCCTCATCAGTATCAGGTTTACTAACAACAATTTTGGGTATCACTGAAGATATACTTTAAATCAACAGAATATCCTACAAATATTGTTGCCTACTTAACCAGTAATCATTACTCACGCCTAATTTTACTAACACAATCAATTCGGAAGATCATAATTTTTGCTTTCACATATTTTATCTCGTGGGTATTTCACTGAAAACAAAAAAGTAAAATAAATACATTTTGTCTCTCCTGTAATAAAAAATATACTTTTCGATATTACTGTACAGCCACTACCAGTAAAATACGTAAGTTTTGTTTCAGACGTTTATATCGAAAACAGCACGTGTCTTTACAAATGTTCTAAGATCGTAAGTCGTGAAGCCCGCAGGTGAAGCGTAATAACAGGAGGTTAATGCAATACAAGTGCGGAAGCCGAATGGGATAGAAACTATAACACTTGGGCGTTTCTAGTCTGTTTTTGAAGAATTAGGTCCAATAGTTGCTACAGAATTGACAGCAACAATAATAATGCAAGATAACAAATATTCATTAGCAGGGACGAATGCTGTAGATAATTCATTGATTATATTTTTTTATATTAATATAAATTTATTATACTTATTAGCTATAACAACGTGATTATGTATCGGAAATATACTCAAATTACAAATCTTTATCAAGCAGAATGCTTGTTAGCAGAAATATATTTCTAATACCTATAACTCACATTTTTTACTAAATATCGAATCTATTAAATATAACTTCGATATCAAAACAAAATCAAAGACACGACAAACAATATATAAAAGGTTTGATAAACAACAATTTCAATATATGCTTTCGCTTGTAACTCAAACAATATGACTTGACTTGAGGGCGTATGCCTCAAGTGGCACAGTCATGATCCAAATTGCAGCTCATTTCATACGGAACCCGAGTTTTGCGATTGTACCAATTGTCAGCTGTGCGTTGCGATTGGATATAAATAATAGAGTATAAATAACATACACGCGGACGTAACTGACAAGTAGCACGGATAACTGGATTAAATTCATATTGTAGAATGTCTACAATTACTGACGATTATTTGTAAATTACTGCCATGGAATAATATATGGATCCTTCTCTTTACGTAATGATAGTATCAAGTCGTGAAGGTGTCGTGGATGTTTGATATTATTTAGTAATATTTGCTGATTGTTACTTGTAGAGGAATCTTGATATGAGTGTGGATGATGTAGTAAATAGCCTAATGGATAGCAGTCAGACGGTGAATAATACGCTAAGGCACCTACATTTTACGGCGAATTTGCAGTAGTGTTTGGCGGATTAAGCTTTGTATTCATACATTTCACAAGAGATTAGTCTCAAGAAAAACTATATCCATCATCATTATGAACTTTTAACAGTTAAAATGCCCTACCAACCGCAATTCTTCCAAAAAAATATTTTTTCAATATTCATCTAAATAATGTACCCTTATATCTCAAAGAGCAATCAAACAAGGCATTTAATATCATGTAAACGATTTCATGCTCTGACACTTACCGCAACGAGGCACATGGTAAAGCACGTGTTACACTCAGCCGTGACGCGTGCCTTACTCGCACGACTCGTCACGCTCGGTATTGCACGCAATTACCGTGTCAACATGCTAATCGGTTCACGCTTACATATGATAAATTGCTAAACAGCGCCCGTTTTACGTTCAGTGCAGTCGATTTTATTTATATGAAGTTTTTGCTTTGTATGATATTTACTGTGTTTTGTTGTACATATGTTGATTTATCGCTTCGTTTTATCTTTGTTACCTGATGGTATTCATTGTCAAGAATGTGTATATGAGAATATTTTGTTCCAAGCACAAAACCAAAAAAGCTACAGATTATTGGAATCAATAGCAATTTGTCTTTATTGATATTCGAATGTAGTTAAGTGCGTATGATAGTCAATTAAGGCAATATTAACTTCCTATGACATATTAATATTCGGTGTATTCGATTTAAGATATTGAAATGTGATTTTGATACGATGATTATCGTTAATTAAATGTCACTAGTCACACTACGTTACGGTCGGGTATACCACGTGCTGGGTGTGTCCCAGACCGTATAATTGCGTGATTAAATATAATTAAACACTTATCTAAAACTATTTTCTTTAGAGAAGTGTTTTTTATTATTGTTTTATTTAAACCAACTTTATCATTTAGGAACGCTTATGTATATAGTTACTTGTTTCAATAGTTTTATGTACTGCTATGTTTTTATTACTTACTTAAAATTTTGTTTAGTCCAGTAAAAACAGATTTAGTTTAGACAACATATTATATGAAAAGGGTTAAAGAATTTTTATACAAATATTCAATATCAGATTTCAGAAGTTATACTAACATAATTAGGTCCAAGCCGTCAGATATTATTTCAATTCATGCAAAAACTAAAATACCCTTTAGATTCAATTAATAAAAAAAAATATTATAAATAAAGTGACGTGCTTTACTAACCATAGGGTTCGGTTACGGTCTGGTATACCACGAGGGAGGGTGAGTGTCGAACCGTGTCATTGCGTTAAATGATTACACGTTTACGAGCTTAATTAAATGACCATGCACTTTCCACACAAAAACCACTTTTTATTACGTTGCACTTGAATTGTTTCGAGGGTGCAATCGCAATCAATAACTTAAACTAAGCAAAATCTGAATTCAAAAATCTGTTTCTAGAACATTAATTTACTAGCTATGAAAAAATCTTCTAAAAAATTTTCTTCACTTCCCAATTGTTAATCAAATTAGTTACCCATAAAAAGTGGCTACACAAAAGCATTAACGATTACGATATCAGACTGAGTTAGTTTTTTTATCAACCGGTGCATACGTTACCAAAGAAAGTGTTACAAACTCCCGCGGCCCACTGCGCATTGTATCCTCCTCGACGCTTCATAGAGCGTAAAATTGGATTATTTATTGTTTGTCTCTGAATACCATTCTGGTCGTGATCGAATCGTGAGTGACTTTTTATAGACAAATTAGAGTTTTCGGAATTCTTGCCGCTAATAAAAAGTGGCATTTGTTTTTTTAGTACCATCATCATTTTAGGCTCTAACTGTTTCGACTTGAGTAAAATGAAAACTTGCACCAATTTTTGAAATAATTGGACAAAATCCTCAAACATAGAGGACATATTTCTTTAATTAAAGCTGAAGAAAAAAGCAATAATTACAGTAGCAATTTTAAGGCCAACCAAGTATTGGTTAAGGGAGAATTCGACTTACTAAATACAGACCTGAAATTGGTGTAGTATCATTTAAACAATCCAAATTCTAAGGCAACGTCAAAAAGAACGCAATAATCTAAAGGAATCTGCAATCATCGCGTCACAATTTTAATCAAGGGCCCGTCGGATTCTATCGCTTTTTTCGCATCCAGATTCCACTGCGACGTAATAATTGCGCAAAATAACAGGGCGGGGCTTAGGACGAAGATTCGTACAGTTGCTTTTCGGTAGGCATACCGGATTTTAGAAGGTCTGGATGTGGCTGTAACTTATCCAAATAGAATAAATATTTTGCTATTTATTTTGTGGTATAGATATACATCAGTATAGGTACGATTTTCTGGTATAGGTAAAAAAAAATTTTAATGTTAATCAGTCTATTGGACCTTCTGATATTGTCTGTAATAGTAGGTATAGTCGTTCTAAATTGCATTACCTAGAATATATCATTTATCAATTTATTACAACACCATTTTTTTTCGATATCGTACTTAGCGTACAATGGTACGTATTATTTACGGTAGGTTATGTACGTATATATAATAAGGATATCTTTAGACAACCTTACGATAATTTATTGAGCTGAAATTTCGTTAACGCTTCCTCCATTTCTCAATTCTTATCCAGTTATCTTAAATCCTGTTCTCACAAACCCATAAGCTTTGTAATTATTTCATAATTGGTGGGTTGAAACCGCCTCAGTAGCCGATACATCACCGATCTATATTAAAATTAAAGCAGCACGCACACTGGAAACCCGACTTATGTTTCAGAAAAAAAACAATTAAAAAAACAACGTAAATTTAATTAGTACGAGATGATACAACTTGTAATAAGCTCGGTCTTGTCATTAAGGCATATCTGACAAACTTTTTAAATGAAACAAAAATGTACAAAGGCTTTTATTTAACTGTCAACATAATTAATTCGGTTATAACGATGATGTCATTAAAATTGCCGCTTTTTGATTGAATATTGCATATGAAATAGTACGTGTAGAGTATTTTAATGAATTAGTATGAATGAAAAAATAATTAATCTCTCGTTACAGTTTTAACGCAAGCCTTATTATTATCTCCTAACTCCATTGATGATCTGACCGCTCCAGGCAATGTAGTGTCCGTTCTTTTAAACTAACTTTCTTTCAAATCATAGGTGCCGTTTTAAAATGAATAATAATAACTGCATCATATTAAAAAGGCGTTAGATGTTAGTCGTGTAATATGTTAATTTAAATGGAAATATCGAAAATTGCTCCCGGGCAATCTACAATTACTATATATTTCGGCAGCCGATTTTATCTAAGGCAATTTTAAAAGACAAAACTTTAAATTGATAATGAAAAGACAAACCGTAGCTACAACGCTTGATGTCTTAATAAAGTCGTAGTATAATATTGTACCCATTAAAATACGCAATAGACAAAATACAAGCTAAAACGCCATACCTAATAAAATTGCCACAATATAACTAGTTCTTCGGTTGTAACCTCTAAGAGCAGAAACTTATCGAATCCGAGACCTCAGTAAGACTTTGAAAATATTGCGGGGCTTAACAAATACACGTAATGTCGTTTTAAAAAACGCAGTTTTATTTATTTCGACAATAATAATTACAACATAAAATGATTTTTATTTATAAAAATCATTTTATGTTGTAAATATTTAAGCTGCTGAAAGTAAAATATAGATAATATTTATCGAATGAATTACGCTAGAGTATTTTCTTACAAACGGTATCGACATAATGAATATTGCTAGTATTCGGATATAAATTCTTGGGTAATATTTATGTACCGTGTTGAAACACCAATTAGTTCAATTTTAATAAAATATTAAACGTAACAAACACACGCCGTGGAATTCAATTAAGAATTTTATTGCACGGCGAATAAATAGAAAAAAAACACGCCCAGAGCTCGCTGGAACATGATATAAAAAGGCCTAATTTATCCACCATGTCCGATCAATTATGCTATGCGACACGAGTGTATTCCCCACTTCCACATGCATTACTGGTTTCCGTCGAGCGTTGTTACGAAAATTATTGAAGAGTAATTAGTAGATCGTGAACTTATCGGAGTTACCGTTACGTCTTACATCGGACGAGGCATGCTGCCAAATAAATCAACATCAAACACATTGATAAGTATATTCAGTCAGCTCGACCGTATTATAAATATCGTAATAAAACAAGTATCAACGAAAAACTCGTTACGCTTCCATATATTACTTTACAATGTAATAACAATATTAGTAGCTAATTGTTGTAATTTTTCTTTTAACACTTATTAATTGCAACTTCGTATTCGCGCCTCCTTACTTATATTACAAAGTTTATTAGATAAATCACCAACGCCGTATACTATTTAATATTGCGGTCTCAGAAGCATACCCTGTAGCGAACCTTTTTTCATCGGCTAAAAATTAATCACCGGCAATCAATTTCAATTCATATCGAGTCGGCTATAATTAAGAGAGTACATAAAGATTATCTATCGAATTAAACCACGCACCAGTTACCTATGTTTTAGAGGAGATAAATGTGTATTGCTTAGTACAGAACATATTAGCATTCCGGACTGTACCGTTAGCCGATACAGATTCTTTGTCGAGCTTATTAATAAGCAAATCTAGAGAACTCGTCCATACATATGTTGGTACATTAAAGTATATCTTGAGGCTAAGTGACGGTATATATTTTTTAATTGTATATAAATCGCATTTATCGAATGAATACATAATTAAATCTGGTCTTAATGTGTGGCGATAAATATAAAATTTTATTAAACGATTCGGGCGAATTCGCATCCAGCTGTGGGGAGTTCCGTACGTATGCAAATTGTATGAAATAAAATTATTTATATGATCTACTAGTATGTAATTATCGTAGTATCATATGATATCAAACAAGTATAAAAAAGTCGACAATGCTAAGTGTTAAACAAAATTAGCACAAAAAGATATTATAAAAGCCAAATTGTATTTTTAATTGTAAGTACCTACTGAAACGAAATTTTTTTAAGGATATCCCAAAAATCTCTTTGTATGTTTTCAAATATTTTAAAACAACGTTTCCGTAAAGTGATTAATTAAAATAACTAAACCCTAAAGTAACCAATAAATATCGATCTAATAATAAAACCTCAACATCTTTATCTTCATCGTAAACGAGTGCCGGCGAAATTCAAACAGTATTTACAAAAAGAAGTAGAAGCCGTATAAAATAAACAAGTTGACGAAAATGAAGCTATAAATTTTCGAAAGCGGCGCTTTTAGGCTTAGATTTAACAAATTAACAGTCGATTAGGCTACCGATTCGGATTAGAAATGACCTTACATTAATGGACCTCAACGAACAACTGATAGCAACGATACTGACGTTCCGAAAAGACAATTTTAACTATTTAACGACTAGGTGATTTAAGAGACATGTGAAGAGTATGAATAATGTTATAGTATAGGGCTGTGATAAAAGATTTTTAATTTTTTTTTTTGTATTTATAATTTAATATTTTAAAACAATTAATTTTTCATTGCATATTTTACAGATGGTAACTGTCGAACCAGTATTTTTATAAGTTTTTTTTTTATTTCCTTTCGTGTTATAGATGTAGGCATTATTTAAATAAAAAACATTTAAATCTGAAAAAATAGGCTTTTTGAGAAGTGGGAGAAAACTTTTGAATTTAATTCAAACTAAAGTTACTTTTAAAATATTAATGTAAATCAAATAATTTAATATCAACATAAAATAGATGATATAAACTACGGAGCACAATGCAATAAAGTTGAAGATATAATGTCTGTAAACTAGAAGGGGACCCCAAAATGATAGGATGCTATAAATATTTGGACAAAATCATCAAACCTAAAAACGTCAATCATTTCCTACATACTGAAAACGTCACTGATAATTCCGAGATTTATTTAAATTAAAATTAAGGAAATCAGGATAATTTTAAAGGAAGTTTTTATCATTATATTTAGTATTAATATTCAAATCTGTAACGATATAGTGAGCTTCGAGAAATACTCGAAAAAAAAAATTTATTACACTCACCTATAAAACGAAACCGCATACATTTTTACATAAAAAATACATATTAATTAATATGTGAGAAAATCACGAAGAAAATAAAAATTCAGAATACGAACCTGTTGGTATAAGAAGTCTATAATAATTTAAATTTAGGTACATTTTATAATAGATTTGTTTTTGATTTAGACAGAATCATAATACCGCTATTTTTAATGAATTAATAAGTATTTTAATTTGATTACAGACATACAAACTACCGATCATTATATTTTATCCATAAAGAAATTACAATTAAAGAGTTTTGTTTTTCTAATATTGATCTAAACTTTGGATTTTAAGCACGCTATGACGGTGATAGAAGACGCAACATAGATTGTGTTAATTAGCGTTGTAATATTGATATCCTTTTTAATACAATCAATGTTTTTGTTGACATATTTTCTCTATTGCAAACGTATTTCATATGTTTTGAAAAACAATAGGTTGTAACAGTAAGACGCAGTACTATTGAAAACTGCATATATCAAAAGCAATTAACACTCATAAAATACCAAAATAACACGTCTAACTAAAAATAACGAAAAAACTAATAAATCGAAACAGGTAGCCGGTATTGGGAGCAGTTGCAAAACTAGAATACTAATACGTATAATAAATTCGTATACGTGAGAAACAGAAAAACCGACAATTCAGTGACATTAACTAAATAAACTGTGATGGAAACGAGCTAATGACTCATTAACTGAACACATTATTTCGATTCATTTAGAAAATACGACTTCCCTTTTATTTAAACCTGTTAACATCTACGGAACCAAGCTTGATCTACATTAGAGTATAAATCTTCAAACGTTTGTTTAGGCTTACTTATCTTAGTATAAACTGGGTTGATTTGAAAAATTTTTTGTGTATTAACCTCTCCTCTAAGGAACAGTGTCAAATTGGTAAATGTTAGACCTATAATGTTACTTACATTAACATAATAACATATAGTTGATACCTGTGGTTTTGTTTTCGAAACCTCATTTCACTTTAAGGGTAAAAATCAATTCTTACTGAATCTCTATTCTGTTGAAAGAATAGTTGACGAATTTCAAGTACCTGCTTAGAAAAAAATAGTTTTAAGCACTTCAGACTACATTATCGTTGTCGTCACAACACCTAGTCGTAATAACGAGAAAGTCGTACAAGATACGGCAAAACGATACAATTTCCATACACATTGAGTGCAATTTAGTTAAAAAACCCATCTTACACTTTGTCTCGCTTGTGAGCTCATTTAAACCAGATCCCGCTTAACTGGTTCCATCCTATTTGCAAGTTATCCGTTCTTTATGAATAAGTATGACGGTGTGATCGAGTAGACCACTATTACGCTGCATATATTTTTATTCTATACTTACTAATTATATTATATTATATTATATTAATATGTAGAGTAAAGATTACTATGTATGTATGTAACTAAGAAATTCAAAAACAACTGAACTGATTTAAAAATATATTTCATAATTAGAATAATGGATTTAAATAAGTATTAAAATGTATAAAATAATTTTTTGAAAAATAAAAAAAAACCTTTTTATATTGGAAAATGAGCTGATTTTAAAGGAAACGCGTTTTCTTAAGTCGTTACGTCGTTCACGCGGATGGAGCCGCGAGCAAAAGTTAGTACTAATTCAAATTATGCTTCAACATTATCCATTAATTGAAATATTTTACATAAAAGTCATTGGGAATTGTGAATTTTCACATGTTACAAACATTTTATTTTTAAAGTATCAATTAGTAATTATCTGAACTATGACCTATAACAGGCTACTGTTTGACTTTTTAGTGTACATACTTAAGGAACACCCTGTGTATCTATACTTTGTGTACCTATGATTAATTCCTATGTAAAAAACATTGTACGTGAGAAATATGATAAATAATTCAATTTAATTACATTTTTGGGCACAATTACAAGCCATTGCTTGTAATTGTTCCATTAGCAGCACTGATTGTTTCGCTGATGTCACGTGAGATGGAGAAGGCACGAAGGAGATTGTACGGTGGTATTGTGATCATAAAATCACAAAAAAATCGTACCTACCTACACAAATACTTAACTTAATTCGTCAAAATACTAAAGTATGCATAGAACCTTATACATAATTATATAAACGTCTATGAATTAATACACAGCTATTTAAAAAAAAAGATATTTATTAACGGCGTGCATTTTGAACTCAAAGGGAAGACGCTTTATAAGACCTTCTTAAAAATATACATAATGCCGACCGATTTTTTTCCATACAACCAAATCTGTGAGAATGTAAGAGAATACAGAATCTTGTAGGCACCTTTTTAGGGTAAAAGCGCCTATTTTCACACGTCCCGAAGAAGTAACCCTCAGTGCTAAAACCTATATAAGGAAGTACATTTTAATACAAAACAGTTTCTACATAAGTTGATTTTTAAATTGGTTTATGTTTATTTATCGATTTTTGTAATAAATGCAATGTGCCTTTTCGTAAAAGAAGTAAATTCGTATAAGGATTACTTTAATAAAGGCATTTTATTAATAAAAATAGTTTTAGACTGGTTGCAGATTGTAAGAAATTTCTGACAGATAATCTGAGATTTACTCCGGAAGTTCTACATAATATATTTTGTATTGAAATTTATCAAATTGTCGGATCATTCGCCGCTTCTGGTTGGCCATCCGGCCCGCGGAAGAAGTTTTATATTTGAAATTTCTTAAGATGTGCGATTGGGCTTTAGTCATTAGGTATAATTAATATAATAACATCATTAATATAAAATGAAGTTAGGTGAGGTCCTCTTTACCTTAAATTTCTATTTGTAGTTTAAGACCTAATAAAACGAGGAAGCTAATTACGCACTCGTAAAAAGTTTTTTTTTTCATTTCGGATACAAACAAGCGGCAATGTTTATCAAATTATTTTTACAGAAATATTTTATCACACTTAGAGCGACAAAGTTCTAAAATGCATACATCTGGTAGTTTTAATTTGACTATAAATCAATATGGAACCATTACGCAATATGGTTTATAGGAAGCAATTTCTATAGTAATTGCTTGAGTTGGTGCAACGTTACGTGAAAATGCTTCATAATTCCTCGCACGGTAACCATAAAGTGCGCTTCTTGTAATCTCTGTACGAGACAAGATTTACCTATACCTACCTATGTTATACCTATACCTACCTACGTTATACCTATACCTAAATAATTATGTGTGATATCTAATACGTGAAAATCGAGACTTAGGGAATGCAATCTCGATCTCGGTCTTTTTTAGCGAGATTAATCTCGGCCGAAAAAAAAGTCCGAGATCTCGCAAGTACGAGATCTCGTTTTTCTTTTTTCTGCGAATCGCGAGTCACGAGTTTAACGAGATTGTGTGTTAAGATTGTATTTAAATCAGTGTTGAATTCAAAATTATCGTTGTCAGTATAAACCTATTCATGTAATATACATAATAGCATAGAAATATAATTAAATCATTGATTGAAAAACTGGCTCTTAGATAGGTATTAAGATTTTTTATTACCTCTCGTTGTTTTATACGTTATAAAGAAAAACTATTTTATTACTAAATTATTTTCATTGGATGTTATCAAAAAAGACCGATACATACGTACGTAAGTAGGTACATCACAGTTTACTCTTTCAAAGTTTATAAAAATTATAAACAGAATGTTCAAACAATGTTTGATTGATGCATAAAAGTGAAATGAAAAATTTCGTGAAAATGAATGTTAATCTTAT
>DVXP01000881.1:0-17298 GCA_018235645.1 Junonia grisea | reverse complement strand
ATCTCACATAACCCGGTCTCCCCCCCAGGAGTCGGGTATCTATGAAGATTTACCCTGCGTCAACAAAAAAAAAAGTACCGAATCACAGAAAAAAATTACAATCAATTTTAATATTATAATAATGCAATAGTTACTCTGTCTTTCTCATACATTTTCGATGGATTGTCATACAAAGGTAAATATAACTTTCGTGAAGAATAGATATAGGCTAATTTTTGGCATAATAACCGACATCTACGAGGGCGGAGTGGCATACAAAAGTTTGTGAAGAATAATAGCAATAAAGCTATAAATAATCCAATCTATTGTAAATAATAGTAGATTTTAGCAGTTCCTGTACTTTGTATAACCTTCTCCCTAATAGGAGAAGAGGCCTATGCCCAGCAGTGGGATATGTACAGGCTGTGTTACGTACTATGTACGCTAATTTCAATATCATTTATACACGTTCTTTTTTTTAAGTTTACCTACGTGGGTGGCCAAATTTGAAAATATACTTTACAAAATATACACAAAATTGCTGAAACCAATTTTTGGTGCCCAAAATACACTCGGAAGACTGATCTAATAGCCGTTGCCTAGTTACCAACAATTATTCGAACTAGTCAAATGTACACAAATGCTTAACGTCAAAACGTATAAATCAATTGTTTCCTTTGCTAAGTGGCTTTTAGTTGTGTACGTCAAAAGTACCTATTCAATCAATTCTTGTATTAATGGGTTTTAGTTGTGCCATGTGAGCTCGTATTGTGTTACGATGGAGAAGACACGAAGGAGATTGTTCGGTACGATTAACAAAATGACAACTAATGTTAAAAGCATCGAAATAGTTATTTTACTAATATTATAAAAGCAAAAGTTTGTAATTTTATATGTTTGAATGTTTTTAGCTGTCAGGGCTAAACAATTGAAAATATTTGGCTGAAATTTGAAACAGTGGCTTATACCGTGAATCATCTATATTTTAGAACTAGAAAACACGCTATACCTATTTTGCCCTAAAATTCAGAGATCTGACGGTTATTTCTTACAGTCATCACACGCGGACGACCGACATATCATTCAAAGTCATTCAAACCTGACGAACCACTTTATAATATGAACTTTACAAAGATTAAAAATAGATTTGTCCAAAATACAATTCGAGTATGCCAACCGTCATAACGGTGGATGCGTGACGGATTCCTGGACCCATCTCACAGACAGATGGCGCTGTGCCAAACATACTTCACGTAATACCTAGGCGGCGTTTACGTTATCGGGCTTAGCAGGCAGGCAATTTGGAATATAAATTCTATGTTTTGTTGATAGTGTTGACAACATGAATTTTGAATTTGGAATTTAAATGTAATAATATTAAATGCGTGACGGATTCCTGGTCTAATCTCACAGACAGATGGCGCTGCGCCAAGTTTCGTACTTCATGTAAGACCTAAGCGGCGTTTACGTTATCGGGCCTAGCAGACAGGCAAATTGGAATACAAATTCTGTATTTTTGTTGATAGTGTTGTTGATTTTTAAACATGGAATTTAAATATAGATAGACTTTTTTAATTTTGTATTTTTTGTAACAAATTGAATTTTGGGTCTTCCGCCCAGGCGGTGGACAGTTGGGATATATAGATTCTGGGTTTTTTTTATTTGAATTTGATATTTAAATGTGTAAATATGAAAACCGTGACGGATTCCTACACTCATCCCTAGACTGATGACTGTAGATTAAAAAAAATGTAAACTGACGATTCAAAAGGGCTCCCAAAGCCAACTTGAATAAGGAAAATTTTGCGCTTCGCGAGGTTTCATACTTCATGTAAGATTTTTACGTTACCGGGCCGATCAGGCGGGCCTAGCAGTTCAATATTTCGTTCCTCGTCTTAAAAAAAAAAAAAAAGGAAATCAATATCAAATTTCATTATTTATTTAACTATTTAATTAATGACTACTGTGAACACAGCCTAAGGAGTCAAATCTTTACATCTTAACCCGTTACAAATGACTTCCGTTCACATTATAAATATGAGACCTTTTTCTATTAATAACAGTTAAAAATTCGAAATACCTGATCCTCAGCTTTTATTCATTGAATTATTATATTGTCAATGTTTAAATACTTATATTAATAAAGTCAAATATACATTTATTTTAGTATAATAAATATTTCTCAGGAACTTAAAATAATAAACTCATGCTAGAATACGCAGTTTCTATTATTTTAAACAATATTTGATTTTAAAATTATTCGGGACAAAAAATATTCAAAATGGAAAGTATCGTATTTTATAGTGAGAGAATATGATGCCCAACTTTCCTCCCTAGTTCTTCATATATTAGCCTACTTCTTCCCTTATTCCTTTCAAAGGCTGACAACACAATTGTTATTGCGTTGGTGCTATACATTTCGTATAAAAAGAAAACAGCTATTATATATTTCAACAAAAATAAATACTTAAGGGTTAGAAAATTAAATTGATGGCCCCCGCACATGAGATAGGGGATAGAACTGAGAAGGGCTCCGCAAGTCACGAGCGGAACAACGCACGAGAGAGGCCGCGGATGTAATGCGAAAGCAATCCCGTAGTCGCTACGTTTTCCGTGCTGTGGCGGCCATCGCAGGGGGTTTTAGTGACTGCAATCTCACATAACCCGACATCCCCCCAGGAGTAGGGTATCTATGAAGATTTACCCTGCGTCAACAAAAAAAAAAGAAAAGGTACGTAATGGCACTACATTCTAAGTAGGTACTTTTGTTTTAGGAAGGTAAAGGTAGTTTGTTACAAATTAAACCAACTTCAAAAAGTAGAAATTAAGTAAAAAATATGAAATAACACTTTGGGGTCGGTGTGTATAAGTTTCTAAGATTAACACAATTAACATACAAATATAAATGTATAATGAACCGATTTTGATAAAACTTAGACCATACCCTAAGTTGAAGTAAATTTAAACCACTAAAAAATCATTAAAATCGGACCCGTAATTTGGGAGATATGAGCGGACAAACATACAAATATACAAACATACATACACTCAAGAAATTTGGCACACATTATTAGAATCTGGTATAGACTAACATATCCAAAAATGTCCTTCTTTTTTAAGTCAATTAAAAATGTTTTCAAATAAATGGGTACCTTACCTAATTTTTAATCACTTCATCGAACCGCCGAACCATGTTGAAATTTTTATAATCTTGTAATAGATTGGATTAAACGCGATCCGTTTCCATTCACTCATTAAAGACTTCTATTCTCTAGCTCCGGTTTCCAGGTCATCAAAGTAATAATTCAGCTAGGGAGAACGGGGGCGAGTGATCCGCCCTTAATTCAGTAGAATTAAGGGACAACTGGGGCTCATCTCCAAAATAGTGATTTTGGAGATGAGCCGCAGTTGTCACTCATGTAAGCTACGCCAATAGGTATGAGCATAAACCCGTAAAGGCCATGCAAATGACACATGACTCGGTTGGCGGCCGACGAGGGAACTCTTCAATGGTTGACGCCAAAGAGGAAAACACACGAAATTTTGTCCATTTATTTATTTTTATGATATCCCTTTCTAAATTAAAAAAGTCTGATGTTTTAAAGTATTTACCATTTCTATAATTATTATTTAAGTGCTTACTATTTTGAAAATAGACTCGTATTTTGAACTTATTTACTTCGATATTATGATGAAATACGGTCGCTGGAGTTTATTTAGGAGAATGATAACTTTAAACCGGTTCGATCTCACCCTAGGATCTGCCTCGTGCCCCCGACTGACTCCGATAACGTGAATACATCTCATAATGTTAATAACTTTATACCTAAATGACCGTCTGAAGTCCAAAGATGTTTTGAAATTTGAAATGTGGACCAAACTCAATGGTAACCTAGAACCATGATTGCCAGGTACCTATGTATAAATACTTATCATTAATTGCACAATCCTTATTAGTATACCTACTGAGGCATACATTTCAATAGATTATATTTACGAATGTTTCATAATAATTGATGCTCATTATATCAAGTATTTGTTTACGTACAACTCAGTTCTTCATAATGTTGTTCTACTGTCACACCGGTGACACCAACCGTCGGCTGATAAGCGAACCGGCGTGAACCAGCGCGCGCGCCGCGTCGGCCGCAGGGGGCCGCGCATGCACACTAACGAACATTAATGTTTATCGTACCACGCACACAAGTGTAGCTGCTGATAACGGACAGCGAAGTTACTCGCTTAAACAAGTAATGTAATGAGTTTTATATAATGACGCATTAATTTGCATTGTTGAATGTAGGTACAGCATACTGCCGTGTATCTTTGTTTGGCTGATAAGTACCTATGGAATCGTTAAGTTAATATGATAAGAAAGAGCTTAATTTACATGGTTTACGTTTTAAATATAACCAACGAAGTGGATCGATTTTCAGTGGGATTATTTTGATAACAATTTTATCTAAGATGCAAATATCATGCCTTCGGGGTGTGATCGAAGACTGATGGTCACGCTCTGGTAAAGCCTACGTTAAACTTACTAGATACCTACGTCACTTTGCTAATACGCTGTACGAACTATAGGTAACGAATCACGAGGACGATTGATTTCTAGTGATAAGATTAGGTCTGAACTGCGTCTAGAAAGTATAGCACGTACCCATGTATCAATCTATGTTGCGACATACTTTCAAAACCTATTTTGTCATTTAACAGTAGACTAGTAGACCGGTTGCTTTTTGTATACCTAACGGTAGAATTAAGTATTTGTTTTTTTTTTTAATATTTTTTTTTAGAACAGAAAGTTCAATTTGAACAAATTATAATAATTAACTTTGTTCATACTTTTAATAATCATCAAATAAAATGTAACAATAATAGCAGGTAGGTATGTTTCTCTTATCCAACAAAACATTTCAAAAATAAAACTACGCAAAAAACCTTTAGCATTATCTTTCCTTAAGTAGGTACTACAGATATAGATACATTTCATATCTCCAGACGATGACTTCAATATTTCGAAAGATAAAAAAGACTCCACAACACGATCCGTTTCTGGTAAATCTCAGGGGATTTACAAATTTTGTCAATGATCTTAATTAAATGAATTGCAAGAAATAATCATCAACCACGAAATTTTTCTTACTTTCATGAAATTTTTTATTTTAATTTTTTGATCTTTGAACTCACGTCGATTTTTTAGTGTTGTCGAAATTATATGAAAGACAAGTCACGTATTACGTAAGTTTATCTAAATAACATATGGGTACATAGCCAAAAATGTACCTTCCCGATATTAAATTTTCGGTATTATTCCCAAAAATCTATTAACTATAATGTTTATCATAAAAGCCTTTTATCCTTTTAGAATACAAACATATAAGATACACGTTTACCAGAAAACCATTCCAAATGAATGAGAGAGGTCGTTTCACATAAACATAGTCATATCAGCCACCTATTGAACCGAGGCCTATCGGACTGGTAAAAACTGGACTATAGCCGCGGCAGGCGGCTGCTGATAACGATCCCACATTGCTATGCTACTTAGTAGATGGCGTAACTCGTTCCTGAATAGTATAAAACCTTGTATACGCGTCAAACAAAGTTCCTAAAACCCCCAGAATTCATTGTAATTCCCTATGAAATAAACGTATTAGTGAGAAGCGATAACAGAAATCGACTTCTACGTAAGGTGTTAGTAATGGAACTAGTGTGTTCGCAGGGGACTCTGCGGCTTATCAGTGCGGTGTCATTCCGAGACGTTTTATAAGTAGGCACCGCGAGCGCGAGCCATCACTACACGGACCGATCGCAGCGTGGCCAGTAGTTCTAATATTTAAATAAAATATATTTTTTTAAATAATAATACCAGTATACGCATATAGACAATGTTAGTGTTTCCGCAAATGAGACCGCATATGCGTGATGAAGGATGTAGGCTATCAAAGTGGATACCGGCGGAAAGATTCGCTCCCTATTTTGCAAGGACAAATGTTTTGCCGCAAATTCCACCGCAGGTGCGTTTCTGTTACAACGAAATTGGAAACGTCGAATCCGGGGATTATTATTAGATTTTAATTCTTTTTTTTTTTTTGTTACATAGGATGAAGACGAACATTCTTTAAGAGGATCATCCCCAGAACACACGAGTGATTCGGGGGCTGAAATTAGCGAAGGCATGTGCGGGTGGAGAGGATGCGGCCTGAAGTTTCCGAACGTGTCGCGGCTGTCGGCGCACATCGCGCGGGTGCATGCGCATGCGCACAGAGACGGACTCTTTTATTGTTGTTGGAAGGGCTGTTCAAGACCTCAAAGAGGATTTAATGCCAGGTGAGTTTTTTTAGGTAACCTTACATTAAATTAAAAAAAATTGACTATTACAAAAATATAACAGTATAAAAATGATAATTTACAATTGTCTCTTTTCCCTAGGTACAAAATGTTAGTACACGTACGGACTCACACCAATGAACGTCCGCACACCTGCAACCAATGCCAAAAAAGCTTCTCTCGAGCAGAAAACTTGAAGATACATCTTCGTTCACACTCGGGAGAAAAGCCGTACGTCTGTCCATATGAGGTGAATATTAAAAATAAAATACATGAATTATTAAAATAAAATTCTTTGAAATTTAAAACATGTAAAATATCAAGCCTACATTCAAAATTACTTTCTTGTTAACAGGGGTGCGGAAAAGCCTATTCTAACTCAAGTGATCGCTTCAAACACACTCGTACCCACACCGTCGACAAGCCATATTGTTGCAAAGTGCCCGGCTGCAACAAAAGGTATACCGACCCTTCAAGTCTCAGAAAACACGTCAAAACGTACAAACATTTCGTCAATGAAAAGGACAAACCACGACAGGAATCGTCCGACGAACGCCAAAGTTCCGACAGTTTTTCTCCACTACGCGAGAACAGAAATTTTAACCAACAGTCCACTCCGCCCCACTCCTTGTCCTATAGCCCTCCTTGTATAGTATCTCCGTCTTTACACTATAACTCCGTCCAATCCTTCACAGAGTCTGCTTTAGGTGCTCCTTTAAGCTATATCCCTGTTATGGAGCGACCCACATACATAAATCCCATTGAACCAGTTTACCCCATCCGGGTCCCCACACACGAGATGTCCTACTTAGAGTATTCACAAATGTATGATCATGCGTATGGAAATTATTATACACGTAGTCTTAACTATCCTGTTTTAAGGTCGACAATAAGTGAAAAAGCATTTCCACCCGAACAGAATACATTCAGAGATACATTTAGGGAGAAATATGAATCTTCCGAGAAGTATGAATGTCTAGAGGAAGTGCCCCTAAATTTAATTTGTGTTAAACGACTGGAATGCAAACCCATCGAAGAACTAGTCAAACATGTAGATATGCCCTTAGATTTAAGTACTAAGAGTTGATGATTGAAAATAAAACATATTTATTCGTTATTACCTTTGTTTAATTTCAAATGAATACAATATCGGTTACGATTAAAAACATTTAATGGAACTACAATATTTGCATAAAATGTCTCCATCACTTTCATCACCTTATGACTATAACAAAGTTATTATTATTGTTTTATTGTTTGATAAGTTGTCAAAATACTTTTACATTATTACATACAAGAAATTGAAAAATCGAAGAGAAAACACCAATTACATTCTGTAGTTACAATAGACACATCAAAAATTATTTATATGTACAAAATCAGTATTCTAAAGGCACATAACAAAATAGACCTTATATCCTTATGCACAATGGTACAACAGTCAGTTCATCCGAACCATTCAACGAACTGCGCGGAGTAGTCGTGGAGGGGTTCGCTCTGCTAAGTCCTCACGAGGCGCGCCATGCCCTCCGCGATGGTGTTGAGAGCGGAGAGGTCCTTGCGAGCCGTGTCCAGCAAGTGCGCCATGCCGCGCTGTTGTAGCGACAAGAACTGCTTGACGTCTTCTTGCGCACCTGAAAGTTATAATATAGTTAGGAACAGCCAAAGTGAAAGTGAGATAATTATAAATGTTTAAATTTTACTTAATATCGCTTTCAACCCTTTTAAAAACAGAACTTTAAAAAATCCATTCGAAGCAAATGCCAACGCCTCAGTGTGGTAAATTTCTATTCAATCCGTTCAGTGGTTTGAACTGTGCGTTACATCATCGCTTAAAAAATCCGTTACAAAAATCGAACTACTATCCAAAACTATACGGATTTTAAAAATAATTAAAATTTGCTATATAAAAGTTTTTATAATGATAATAAATAATTAAGAGTATAAAGCTTCATCAAAATCTATTCAGTTGTTTTTGTATGAAAGAGTAAAGTCACAAACTTGACATCTGAGTAAGATATGTCAGTCTCACCTGGATCCAAATGGTATCTGTCGTGCGGCGCCCCTGCGCTCGCACTTCTCTGCAGCCGGACCGCGCACAGCAGTTCGTTCAAACGACCCTGAGTTATGATCTCTATTAGATACCTTATTTCTATTACCTAAATACTTAAATGTAAGCTTAATATTCTTATTATAAAACAACATTTGATAAAGTGATTAAAAAGGAGTTTAATTTCATATCGATTATGATATAACTTTATTATCATTTATTTTTGGTATATTATGTAGTTTTACGTGGAAATAAAGATAGCAAGATATTTTTAGGTGCCCACCAATAGGTTTTTCCAAACCTTTTTCCTTAAGATAACCACAATAATTGTAGACTATATAAGTTTTTATTATGTTACATGAAAAAATGATAAAAAATATTGTTTTAAAAAAGTTCTTATTTTGTCATCTAGAATTAAATTAATAAAATAATCTAGAAATAGAGTTCTACACTACCATGTCATAAGGACACTCGCTAGCTTCGCTGGCATAAAATAATAACCAAGATTTAAAAAAATAACACAAGCGGGTAATTCTGAAAATTAGATTGGGGCATTAGAGGATTGAAAGTCAGTATTATTAACACTAATTTAATAATGCCGCGGACAAGTGGATCATACGAATTGAGTAATTTTCCTTTAAGTGATTTGTTGGCTAATTTGAAGGTAGTAAATGTTGCCTACATTTAATATTTTAATGAGTGCTATGTTTAAGGTGTGTTTATCAACTGTTAAAAGTATCATCGTGCGGTTCAAAAGGAATGATCAAAATGTTTCACTACTGGCAGGACAACCCGGACCAACTGATAGAAAAAATAGGCCGTTCATTCGCAAAATCTTGAGATATCAAAAATTCTATTTATACAGCAGACTGTAAAATAAGGTAACGTCAGTGACATTAAAAACGAGCCATTAAGCCTTAAAGAGCCACTGGTCTGCCACTTTTTCTTTTAGAAAAATATAATTTGTGTTGACGTGTTATGTTATCATTGAACACGGCACACCTTGTTATTGAGCTCTAATAACGACTATTTATTTATTATTTCGTATTATTCCACATGTGGGGAAATAATATTAAGCTTTAAACATCAAAATCCGCAAATAACGATTGTTTAGGAATCTCAAAAGGGACTAACAATAGAGAATATGAATGTATTTTTTTTAAACGTTCCTACAAGTCATTACCATCATTAAAAAAAATATGAGGTATCTGAAATATAGACCATTCAGCTAAAAAAATATTAAAACCACTATCATTTTTCCGTGATTTAAACGCGACTAGTTTCGCGCGCGTATTCTGTGACGTCAGGATACACGAAACCATACTTGATAAATATACAGCTCTGGATACTAGTCCTTTACAGCATACATTGGAGTAGCCAATTTTTTAAGGAAAATAAAGAGTATTTAATCCTTAGACTAAGGAAATATATCTAACATAGAAGATATGTTGATAGAAAATAATAAAAACTAGTTTTTTTAATTAATTTTTTTATTTTTATTAAAGAACCTAATTTACTATAATTAATAAACTAAGAGATTAATTTTTCAAAAATAATTGTATAGGTACGTTTCGTTAACAAAAAAAAATTACAAAAAAAAAAAATTTCGTCAATTTTGGAGTCACATGCATATTCCCTATTATGCGTAAATATTTTAATTTATAAATAATTTTCGTTACAGGAAGAACCGATGGTTGTAGAAGAATCGATACCAGAAGAAACGTTGACGACAACAGAAATAGAAACGGTATACGTTTTATTGTTTTACGACACTACGTGCGTTAGGGTTGCCAAGCGGGGTGTTTTTACCAGGATATTTATAGTTTTTTAATTTTTAAGTGGCAACCCTAAAATACGGATAATGTTCGTATAATCTTTTTTTGAGATAATTTTATGAGATTTTTGGCGTTTTATTAACCTTTCTTATAATATTTCTTACTGACGACATTTTTAATTTAATTTTACCATAATATAATTTGTTTCAAAATTATAAACCAAATTTTGGCTACAATCCTGTTTATAACATATTCGTAGTTGCGAAATAATTTTATCATTGACTATAATAGCTAAATTTTGTTCCCAAGGTCGAAGTACAAGAACCGGTCCAAGAACCGGAACAACCGGAGCCGGAACCTGAACCGGAACCGGAGCCGGAAGTGAAGATAGCGTTCCCGGAAGTCAAATTCCCGACGCCGGAAATCAAAGTCATACAACCGGATGAGCAAAAGGTACGATATATAATTTTTTCAAAATGTTGTAATGCAATCAAAAGTTTTTTCTTTCTAATAACCCATAATAAATCAAAATAAAAAAAAAATAAAATAAAAAAGAGTTATAAATTTTTTAAATTCATTAATTTACTAATAGTATTCCTTATTTTTCTTTATTAATAAGACTCACTTTAGCATTGTCTACAAATTTTTTTTCATATGACATAATGATCCCATAAAAAACATTAATAATAATTTAATTATATCTTGTTAATTACACTTTTCAATAAATTTTGTTATATACCTTCTTCTATTCCTTCAGTTTCCTTACTGAATTACCAATTAAATTTTCGTTTTTTTTTTATTTTCTTTTTTATTTAAATATTTTAATTTTGTAATTACACTTTTCAATAAATATGGTTATATACCGTCTTCTATTCCTTCAGTTCCCATATTAAAATCATTATATTATTTTCATTTAACATTATTTTTCTTTCATTAAACATATTTAAGTAGTAGTTCAATAAAAAGTTTCCGCAGATAAAGGAGGAGGTGAAGGAACCAGAAGTGCTTCCAGAAGAGAAGATCGTAGAAGACGTAGAAGATGTACCGAAGATAGAAGAGACTGTTGTAGAGGAAACGTGAGTATTTATCTTAAGTGTTGAAGTTTAAAATTAAAATGTGAAGGAATCTACCTGTCAATTTTTATGCAGACTTATAAAATATTGTCAAAATATACGGCACTCTTTTGTTCAAAAACTTTGAAAAGTAAAGTAAATAAGGTTCTTTTTTTTTAAAGGGAAAAAAGCTGTTATTGTTTTTGGCTTAACGACTTAAATGCACTACCTTATATGTCAATCCTTGATAAATTCCAGTCACAAAGGTTGCCTGGAAGAGATTGCTTTTATCGATAAGGCCTTTGCACGCATCTCTGTTGTTATTAATTTTGTTGTTTTTATTTTTGTGATATATTTTTTTTGTTTTGTGTGCAATAAAGTTAAATAAATAAATTCAAACCAAAAATAAGGCTTTTTCAAATTTTCTGTAAAGTTGTATGTACTGTTTTTTTTTAATTCTCCACCAATTCGGAATGTAGCTTTAAGCCGAGAAGAACCGGCAAGAGACTTGACTAATACTCTTTTAAAATCGATTGAGTATTGTCATAGTCGGTTTATTTTTAAATTAAAAAACCATTTTTCGATGGAGAGAAATAGTTTATTTTGTGATGGACGAATACTTATACCATACAAAATAACTTAAAAATTAATTCAAAGCCGAACTAAAATAACACAATAAATAATAATTATAATAGTTTAAAAAATCTATAAAAACACGCTTAGTCCGAAAGAGTAAGCCCGAAACTGCAGTCATGCGCAGATCACGCGCTAGCTGTCTCTTTCACTCCACTACAGAGTCCTAATAAGGATAATGGGAAACTGTTATCAAATTATTGCATTGTCATCCACCCTTGACACGTGTGTAAAATTCCAAACTTATTGGATTTTTGAAAACTGGTGAAAATTGAGCTCAAATATTCCGTTGCATACATCCCGAGCTAAAAAAAGCGTGTTAAAAATTCCACGCATTGTGCTTTTCTTGTGAACTAGTCATTATTATCACGTTTTAGTTTTTATAGTATTTTATTTTTATAATTTATTTTATCTACAATAATTAAATGTATCTTTATTCTCACGACTGCACGTTTTTTAAATACTGTAATTGAATCTATTTTTATTACCATTCTTGATTGTCATAAATACCTTATTCTTGTTTGTCTTGAAATAATTAAAAGTGATTAAAATATTGATAAGAAATAATCAAACTGCACTTTGTACAATTAATTCCATTACAAGTTTCTATTTTTTTCTCATTTATATATCTACTACATTAATAACGTTTCACACTCAACGGCCTCCCAGTAAGATCATTATATATAGGATATATAGGATCTTGTGTCGGGAATTCGAAACACATACACAACAAATAAACACAAAACCACGACAGACATCCATATGGCAAAACAGATGTCTATCATGAGTGGGGATCGAACCCGCAACCGTTAGCGCTTCAGTCAGTTGCAGTGAAAACTGCGCCAACACTGTCGTTAAGCCATCCCCAATACAATAACTTTGATGATATTAATTATCTGAAATTATTATTCTATCATATCATTAGTATGTGTTTATTATTTTCCAATGATTAGTTTCTAAGTACATAAGTCCCGATAGTGTCAGGCCCCTGAGTACACTAGTCCCAACTGTATCAGTAGGGCTATGCTAACCAAAAATCGAGACCCACTCAAGCGAATTTTTTACACTTCAATCACACGATTGTACATGTAGCGCTACGTGATATAATGCGGCACCGAGTTGTACTAAAGTATTTCTCATTTTTGACGTAAAATGTATGCGTTAGACATTCTGTAGGAGGTTTTTAACAATTCAAATTTTACAGACCGAATGAGCGAAATTACTAAATTCACTTGAGTGAGTTTCACAGTACAGTTCCTTGAGTCAGATGAGTACGCTCTGTGACGGATTTACCCATAGGTCCTTGAAGTCCGGGCTTAGTGTGCCAGATTTTTAGAGGTGCCAAAATTAGCTTTTCTGGGGCGGCAAAGTTGCAAATGTGACAGACGACGTTTTTTTAGCGAAAATAGTAAGATAGGTAACAGAGGGTGTCGACGTTTTTTTTTAGTTCAATTTGTATATATCACATAGAGGATGCCTAAGCCAGGGGCGCCATATGAATCAGGGCCTAGGTTATCACTTGTGTCAAATCCGCCACTGATGTACACTAGTGTCATCTAAATCAGTCTCGAATACAAATCACATAGCAGTGCAATAATAAAGCGGTATTGTACAGCAGCATCATTTGCTAAGCCGCTTAGTTTTGATCATTTCTAAAGACTAAAGCCGACGTTAGAACCACAACAGATTCTTATTAAATCCAGTCCTCCCACCTCAATAGGTTGATTGAGATAGTTCTCAGTCTGCTCTGTAGATATTGACTTACCCCCCTCTCGCTACGGCGATGCGGTTCGCCGTATTCTCCACGCATTATTACCATCGTAGTCGCTTGGTTTGGTTCATTTCTAAAAACTAGCCGTGAAGAATCAGTATAATTCCCATCTCTATAAAATATACAATTTCCCAATCTATATTAGTAAATCCTGGCTTATAGCCTAGTCCCTGTAAATTTATACCTATATACGTATGGTTTATATAAACCCAATAGTTTATATAAAGAACGAATGAATGTCGCTCGAATTAATATGAATCCTAATCCTCCAACCAATAGTTTATCGTAAGAAGCATTAAGCCAGCATTAAGTACAATTTGAACTATTGTTCTTTTACAGGCACAGGCCATAGTACAGGCATAGTTTAGACATTATTGATTTATTTATTTAGGAAGCCAACATTGCATATAATTTTTTGAGCTACAATACATTCATACACATCCGATATAAATTGTACACATCACTTGAAGATACTTTAGAGATTAAGCCCAGAAACCTTTCCTCTACAGGCGTGAAGGGCGGCGCAACTCGCTCCGCGCATACGGTGTCATCGTCGATGTAGTCGCTTAGTTTTTGTTATTTCTAAAGACTGTAGTGGCGAAGAATAAGCACTAACCAACACTAATACCATACCAGTACAATAATACCAGTTTTTCCACTTACAATCTCAGTGTAGTCAGTTTGATGAACTCTTATAGATGTAGAGGGCTGCGCGGCTCGTGGAATGGAATTCTACGCATTGTTATTATTTTTTTATGAGATAGACAGATCACCAGATGGAAAGTGAATCTGGACATGGACTTTTGCAACAACAAATGAGCTACAAAATGCATTGCCGGCCTTTTAGGGAGTATGGAGGGGGAATTAATGGGGAAGGGGTGGGGAATTGGGCCTTCGTTACCCTCACTCACGCGGCAAAACACGACGCAAGCGTCACTTTACGCCGGTTTTCTATGAGGGCGTGGTATCACTTCGGTCGAGCCGGCCCATTTGTGCAAATGCATGGCTCTCCCACGGTATAAATATATCACGCATTATATCATAATGCAAAGTCGCTTGGTTTTGGTTATTTCCACTACAATTATTGAAGAATTGTCTTGAAGAACTGGCATATAGCGCAATTCTTCCACCCATAGTTTAGCGATTAAGCCTTAGATTCTCTTTCATCACAGGCGTGGAAGGCACCGCGGCTCGCGGTATGGAACTCCATGCATTATCGTCATCTGCGAAGCCGCTATGTGGATGGACGGCACGAGACGGTATTCAGAACTGCAGGGAGGCTTGCGGTGGACATGGGTACTTAAAAGGTAATAGAAAATTAAAATAAATGTAATTTATATAGGAATGGAAAGCCCCCCCCCCCTCTGTCCATTTATTCCCTTTTCAATATTTCACATCATACTTTGGTCCAGCAACAAATATAAATGGTTAATGCTAATCACTTAACATCAGCCTGCCATATACTTGTTTCCCTGTTATTTTCATAATTAAAAAAAATGTAATATTGTGTAACATTTTCACGATAGCTACAAATTGAAAAAAAAAATATTTTAGAATTATTTTATGAATATATTTTGAATATACACAGCCGCCGGTATAGGCGAACTGCGTAACGACAACGACGCCAACTGCACCTACGAAGGTGAAAACAGCCTGCTCGTACAACAAGCCAGCAACTGGTTACTAACCATGTGGCCGAAGAGACACACCATCACCGATGAAGACACTCCGCTGGGCTCCTTGAAGTTCCTCCACAACGCTGATGAGCTGCTGAAGAGTAGCTGCCCCTGGAGACGTGTTGAGGACCTGGTGGATCCATACAGTAAGTTATTTGGTCATATAGTGTATGGTAACATAACAATTGGACGCGAAAAACGAATTAAGCGACGAAATTGAAAAATATTAGTTTTGAATGCAGTTCGATTCCTGGCATTGTTAACCATGTGTTCCAACTATTTTTTTGGTAAAAATTCTATTATATGGCCTTATAATAAGGGTTGAATTAAGCGACATGTCAAAATTTGTTAGAAGTTTTGCACACATTAGTTACGTAATAAAGAATTATGCTCCTAAGTTACTGTTACAAAATACAAAAATTGGATTTTAGAATGCATAAAGGAATTATATCCACAAAAGTAGTAGATAATGGCGGTTAATTCGTGAATGCATATTGTACAACCTACGCGATCTTGCACTTAATTAAGAATTAAGCGCCAATTTTTGGCTTCTAATTCGTTATTACAAATTACATTGCGCGGATTTTTGACCATCTTGAAGAAACTTTTGATATGGAAAACCAATTTTTCATCGTACATTTATTCCAATATATATATTTTTTAATGAAAAACGGCTTTGTCGGAGTTTCTAAAATGATGAAGGCAATAGTAAACAGAAAAAAGATATAAAAGAAGACGGTGTAAGCTGGTTAAAAACTAAAGAAGTAGACATTTATAAGGATAAACCTGGTCGGATATTCCATTATTTCTTTCAACCACTCACGGTGGTTCACCTGTGAAGTAGATCTTAAAAAAGACCACTAGAACTCTACTTCACTACTAAATCCCTACTTACACCTTATTCCATCTGATGCCAGATAGTATTATAAAAAATTAACAGGACCCCAAAATTAAGAAGATGTTTCTTTATCCTTATAGAAGGATTTTACGAATCTATAGATTTTAATATAACAAGTGTAAATTTGAAAAACTTACAAACCCGTCTTAGATTTAGAATGACGTCATATAACGTCACACATTATATCTTATATTGTCATCTAAACTACATATGTATGCAAAATTTCAACTCAAACGGTTGAAGATATCTGTTTCGAAATTGAGTGTCAAAATTCTACCCGAAAAGACTACATCCACATACAGAGATAATCTCGAAACGGCTGGTCCGATTTTGATATAACATGTCTAAGAACCACCGCTAGAAAACCCTCTTTCAAATAAAAAATAAAAAAACTGAATCCAAACCGGTTCACCCGTTTAAGTGCTACGGTGTCACAGACAGACACACAGACAAACATAGCGGTCAAACTTATAACACCCCTCGTTTTTGGTCGGAGGTTAAAACAGCTTATATGTTATTTCGACGTTTAAGCTACATTATGGAGCGTTTAGACTAAACAAACATAAAGCAAGAACATTCACAAGTCATTTTTCGTGATCCTATAGTGGAAATATAACAGTTCGTATTCTCTAGCGCGGTTTACGTTGAGAGATATCATTTTTACAATATTATAGAAATGGCGTGGGAGAGCCACAAAATTTGCACAAATGCGCCGGCTCGATCGTAGTTATGCCACGGCCTCACAGAAAATCGGCGTGGAGATTACCGGAGACCCAATCTCCCACCCCTTCCGCATCCATTTCCTCTGAAACGCCGGCAACGCATTTTGTGGCACATTTGTACTGCAAATGTCCATGGGCGGCAGTATTCTCTTTCCAGCAGGTGATCTGTCAGCTTGCTTACTAGGCTATATATATTTTTTTTTGATCGCAGCCAGAACAATAGATGAATGCTCTATGACTATTTACACTTAAATCATTTCATACAATCGGAATAGAACGAGCGTTCGCTCGTCTGGTTTATGCCCTCACATTTTAGGTAATAACTAATAAGCAACGTCGTCGTCGTCAGCCAATCGCAGTCCACTGCTGGACATAGGCCTCCCCAAGTTTGCGCCAAACATCCCGGTCC